>JANAVB010033011.1:9250299-9395299 GCA_029216955.1 Iris pallida | reverse complement strand
CTCCGACCTCCTTAGCCGAGTCATCCACGTGGGCCCCTCCTCCCGACGACCCTGACGAGACTCCCTTCCGTCTCCCCCCAGCCACCGCCTCGTTTCACCCGGGAGTCCCTCCCCCTCTTCCAACTCTGGTCCTCTCCCCCGCGTCTCCAGTCGTCGGTGTACCCCCACCCCCCCCCCCCCCCGCGAGCTGTGCCCCCCTGTGGACTATCGTAGCTCCGGATCTTCTCTCCCTGAAGCGGCTCCCCCTGCCCCCCTCCTCCGGCTCCCGGAGTCCCTGGGGCGGCGCTCTCCACCGCCCCCTGGTCGACCCAACTTCCTCCGGCAGGGTTTGTCCATGTCCATGGTGCACCAACCATCCCGACCTCCACGCAGTCTTTTCGGCCCCCTTCAATCGACCGTAGCTCCCCCCCCCCCCCCGAGGTCGAGCCCTCCTCTGCCAGGCACTCCATCGGGCGAGGCCCTGGCGGTGGCGTTCTCCCCCCTTCTCCTTTGCGACGACTATCCCTCCCCCTCCCCTGGCGGTGGCTTCCCCCCTCCACTCCCCCGACCTCCTCTCCCCTCCTCCTCCCTCCTCCCACCTCCTCGCTCCTTCCCCTGACTCCCTCCCCCTGGAGGTCGAGCCTACCTCTCCTTCCTTCATAGGCGAACCCCCCTCGTCGGAGCCGAGCTCCCCCTCGAGCGCTTCCCCCTGGCTCCCTCCCCCCGGGATCATCTCCCCCTCCCTCGTTCTCCTCACCGTCGTTGGTGTCTCCCCCCCGGCCTCCCCCCTCCCCTTCCCTTATGCTCGGGCTGTGCGCCCTTCCCCCCGCCGGCCTCCTCCGTCGGAGCGACCCCCCCTGGGGCTCCGCGCTGGGGGGGGGCGAGGCCGCCTCGTGCCATGTGCCTCCTTGGGCAGTGTTCCCCTCCCCCTAAGGCAGCGTGCCCTTCCTCGGGCTGCGCGCCCTCACGCCTCCCTTGGACCCCGCGTGGGCTCGGTCCACCTGTTTTGATTTTTTTGAATTTTTGAATTTCTGCAATGTGGGTTTCGAATGTTTCGGGTTTCGAAATTTCGGGTTCCGAATTTCGAAATGTTTGAGTTGCATTTCGAAATTTGGATCCTCCGAAATCTCGTTATTTCGAACCTCTATATGTACTTTTCTTACCTAGTTTCACAGGGACCTTTTGTTTCATGGCCCTGTACCAGTCTGTAAGGCTCTTCTAGAGCCACCTTCTCCTTTCAATAAAATGTCTGTTCAAAATATATATATATATATATATATATATATATATATATATATATATATATATATATATATATATATATATATATCCATGGTAAGGGTGAGCATTATTCGGTTTTGGATCGTAACCGGACCTAAACCGAACAAGAGATTAATTCGGTTTGGTTTGGAAAAAAAAATCGGTTTGGTTTTGTTGGGTTTTTGGTTTTTCCTTTAGAAAGGTTTAGTCCCACATCGGAAAAAACAAATGGTTTGTATCTCTATATATTAGCGTTGCTATTATTGGAGATGCACATGTGGTGTGGAGGTGCACATGGGTTTGCCATGTGGGATTATTTTTCTAATGGGAAAAAGGCTAAAATCAACAATTAAAGCATTCATGCTTTTTGCTCTTGGAAAATTTATTTCCATAGGAGCTAAGCCTCGTTGGGGCTTAGCGACTCGGACTCGGACTCGGACTCGGGCTCAAGGGCTGATGAGGCGTAATATGACATTTTGTTGGCGCTCTTTGCACTTAGCACGTCAGCATCGTCGCTAGGCGCATAGTGCGCTTAAGTTGCGCTCGTTGCACGAGCCACTTGCGCGACCACGTTGTGCGGCCCGTTATGCGAGCCCAGTTATGCTGGCCCAGTCACGCAGCCCAGTACGCAGTCCAGTACGCCCAGTACGCGTAGTGTGCGCAGCGTATGCAGCGTGCGTAGAGTGCGCAGTGTGCGCAGCGTACGCAGTGTACGTAGAGTGCGTAGTGTGCGTAGGGTGCGTAAAAGGGGCTGTGTGCGTAAAGTGTAAATTACGCTGGTGGCACAACTTCCAGCAGAACGTGTCCTTATATGTTCAGAGCGGTTGCTCCATGTTCGGGGTGGTTACTACCACGTCCCTAACATTGTGCTAACCGGGCAGTTGTTGCAGGGGCTTATATAAGGCCTCCTCCTCCTCTCTCACGGGTTACAGAACAGAACAGAACAGAAAGAGAAGCCACCAGAAAGTTTACGAAGTGTTCTTTAGCACACGTAAACAGAGTTTTTCAGACGTGTTCTTTAACACAGTT
Organism: Iris pallida; assembly: GCA_029216955.1. Classification (NCBI taxonomy): domain Eukaryota; kingdom Viridiplantae; phylum Streptophyta; class Magnoliopsida; order Asparagales; family Iridaceae; genus Iris; species Iris pallida. The sequence goes on along the minus strand of JANAVB010033011.1, from coordinate 9,393,031 downwards.
CTGATCTGCAGTCTTCGAGAGAGAGAGGAAAGGCGTCGCACCAGCGTTGCTCTTGCACAGGAGTTCGTGTCCGTCCGAGGAGTCAGAAGAGCAGGAGTGTTCCAAGTTCTCCGACGAACTTGCTGGTTCCTGGAAGCTGTTCGCATAGGGCGAATAAAGCTTTGAGCAACGGTGATCATTCACCCCAGCAGACGTTCTTCCATCTTTCGCCAGTCAACTTCTTCGTTGCTGCCAGTAACTCTGATTGTATCTTCTTTTAGAAGTACTACGATCTGATTGCTGTGATTACGAAATCTTTTTAGATTTTTGTAATATCATAACGATATCTTTTTAGATCTTCGTTATCCTTGCGCAACCTTCCTAGAAGTGTTGCGTTGGAACATTGTTTTTATAATTGTTTCATATTTTCAGTTTTCTATCAAAAAATTGTGTCCCGGCAATAACAATCTCAAAGCTTTATTGCTACGATGGAAAACATTAATGCTTCACTCCTAAACACTGACTTCTGTAAGTTAGAGAAGTTTGATGGAGAGCATTATCAAGTCTGGAAGAGGAATATTTATCTCACTCTTCAACTCAGAGACGTGGATCACGTGCTTCTTGAAGAGGAACCTACCGTTCCAGATACTGGGTCTGCCGCCGCAATCTCTGCGGCTACTAAACTTCAGGCCAAGTGGAGAAGGGAGAATAGCATTTGCAGGTTCCTTATCCTGAATGCTATGGAGGATTTCCTAGCAAAATCCTATTCTAAGAAGAATATCGCTAGAGACATATGGGAGTCTCTAGAAAAACTCTACGAAGAAGACAAGAACCGCAGTAAAATATTTGTGGTTGAAAAATATCACAAGTGGTTCTTTGAGGACGAAAAGTCTATACTGCCGCAGGTGAATGAGTTCCTGAAACTGCGACAGAAGCTGGAAGACGAGGCGATGCCCCTCCCCGACAAGTTTGTTGTTGGAGGGATTGTCTCAAAGCTCCCCGCTGGGTGGAGCAAGTTCTATGCAAACATGCATAGGAAGAAGTTGGAGATCACCCTTGAAGATCTCCTACAGGAAATCTATGTTGAGGACCAGATGCGGGCTCAACTGAAGGTGGACACACTGTCCAAGCAATTGGCTAACGCCAATCTGGTTCAGACCAAGGAACCAAAGGGAAAGCAGGCGGCTTTCCACAGCAAGAAGAAGAACCCTGACAATCTAAAAGTCAAGGGAACTTCTATCAAGAAAAAGAAGCCGAAGTCTGAAATGCCTTGCTTCAAGTGTGGCAAGAAGGGCCACTTTAAGAATGAGTGCAAAGCAAAGACCAAGCAATCAGAGCAAGGAGAGCTTAGTAAGGTATCTATGATCACTGACGTAGTTGCTATGATTGCACAGGTTGATGCAGTAAGGATTGATTCTGACTGGTGGGTAAACACTGGAGCCTCATGCCATGTATGCTCCAGTAAGGAGTGGTTCACCACCTACACCCCTACTTCTGAAGTGGTTATGATGGCGAACCAGGCACAAGCTGAAGTGCTCGGGATCGGGATGGTGGTGTTGAAGCTGACTTCGGGGAAGTCTCTGATGCTTCAAGGCGTGAAGCACGTACCTGCTATCGCCAAGAACCTGGTCTCGGGAGGCCTACTCTGCAATGCATGCCTCAGGATGGACATCAATGCTGGCCAGATGGTGATGTCTATCAAAGGAACATATTTCGGGAAAGCTTTTTATACCGAAGGAATGTTCAAGATTCAGCTTGTAAATCAGTTCAATGTAATTAATGTAATTAATGAAGTCACTCATTCTGCTTATACTCTTGAGTTGTGGCATAATAGGCTAGGACATGTTCATTGTAAACGAATAAACAGAATGTCTAGTCTAGGACTTATCTCCAAATGTGGGGATAAGGTAGAGAAATGTGAAGTTTGTGCTCAAACGAAGATCACAAGGAAGCCCTTTCCTCGGGTTAATCGAAGTACAGATCTTCTGGAGTTGGTTCACTCCGATATCTGTGACTTCAAACAGTTCTCTACAAAGGCCGGGATGAAGTATTTCATAACCTTCATCGATGACTTCTCAAAGTATGCGTTCGTCTACTTGCTGAAGGCTAAAGACGAAGCATTCGAGAAGTTCAAGGAGTTCAGAGCCAAAGCTGAGCGGCAGACTGGACAACAACTCAAAAGGATAAGAAGTGATCGAGGTGGGGAGTACAGGTCTCATGAATTCGCATCGTTCTGTAAGGAACATGGAATTGTCAATGAGACTACGGCTCCGTACTCTCCTCAATCAAACGGAGTAGCTGAGAGGAAGAATAGGACGTTGACAAAAATGATAAATTCAATGTTGTTGACTGCTGGCCTTCCTAAGTGCTACTGGGGAGAAGCTGCATTGACGGTCACTTTATTCTAAGTAGAGTGCCTCATGCAACTTCAGACGTTACTCCTCATGAACTCTGGTTCAAGGTCAGACCTAACTTGAATGTCATTCGAGTGTGGGGGTGTCTGGCGTATGTCAACCTTCCAGATCTAAAGATTAAGAAGCTTGGGACAAGGACTACAAAGACGACCTTCTTGGGGTATGTCGAGAAGAGTGATGCTCGGAGATTTCTTGATATTGAGTCAAATCATATCATTGAATCTCGCGATACAGAATATTTTGAAGACAAGTTTGCAAGGCACAAGAATATTGTTCTTCCGGATGTTCCGGAGAATAATAAGGGTGCACAAGAAACTGAAGTCTTCAATGAAGATGTGGTCCAAGAAGATGTTGTTGTTGAAACAACGGTTGAACGAGAACAAGCTGAGCCGTCAGCTAAGCGTGTGAGGAGGCCGAAGGACTTCGGAAGTGACTTTGTCACCTATCATGTGGAAGCAGATCCGCTTACCTATGATGAGGCGATGAAGACCAGAGACGCAGTTTTCTGGAAGGAGGCGATTGACAATGAGATTGATTCCATCACCTCAAATAACACTTGGGTGTTGGTTGATCTTCCTGAAGGAGCGAAATCCATCGGATGCAAATGGATCTTCAAGAAGAAGATGAAAGCAGACGGAACTATTGACAAGTTCAAGGCTAGGTTGGTAGCTAAAGGGGTTTTCTCAGAAGCAGGGGATTGACTATTTTGACACGTATGCTCCAGTAGTCCGGATGACCACCATCAGAATGTTGATTGCTCTCGTAGTAATACATAAGATGGTGATACATCAGATGGATGTGAATACGGCTTTCCTAAATGGCGAGCTGACCGAAGAGATTTATATGCAACAACCAGAGGGATTTATCATCAGGGGTCTTGAAGACAAAGTCTGCAAGTTGGTAAAATCATTGTACGGTCTTAAACAAGCTCCCAAGATGTGGCATGAGAAATTTGACAAATTTATAAGGTCAAATGGCTACATGGTCAGCGATACGGACAAGTGTGTTTACACAAAGTTCGCTGATGGAAGAGGTGTTATCGTTTGTCTGTACGTGGGCGACATGCTTATCCTAGGTACGGATATTAGCTGTGTCACTGAGACAAAGAAGTTCATCTCTAGCAAGTTCAGTATGAAGGACTTGGGGGAAGCTGATGTGATCTTAGGGATCAAGATCATCCAGACAGATACTAGACTAGCTCTGTCACAGTCTCATTATATTGAGAAAATGATCACTCGTTATGGGTATCAGGATCTTCCAGGGATCGATACGCCGTACAGGTGAGATATGAAGCTGAAGCCTAATTCAGGGGAAAGCGTCAGACAGCTGGAGTATGCAAGCGTAATGGGAAGTTTGATGTATGCTACTACTGCCACAAGGCCTGACATAGCTTTCGCCGTTGGAATGCTGAGTCGTTTCACGAGCAACCCAGGTGCTGAACACTGGAAAGCTGTGAAACGGGTTATGAGATATCTCAAGAAGACTCAGACATATGCACTGTACTACAGCAGAGATCCGCAGGTAGTGGAAGGCTTCAGTGATGCCAGTTGGTGCTCAGAGGTGGAGAGCGAGAGGTCCACAGGTAGATACATTTTCATAATGGGTGAAGCTGCTATATCGTGGAAGTCGAAGAAGCAGACTATGCTCTCACGGTCATCCATGGAATATGAGTTCTTTGCACTAGATACCGCAGCCGAGGAAGCAGAATGGCTTCGGGAGCTCATGTGTGATCTTCCATTGGTTGGGACGCAAACACCGACAATACCGATATACTGCGACAACCAGGCGACTGCGGCGGTGGCATCAAATGACCTCTTCAACGAAAAAAAGAGGACTGTGCGGTTAAAGCACAGGGCAGTACACGATCTTATTAAGAGAGGTGTTATTGCTGTGATTGATGTTCGGAGTTAGGAGAACCTGGCGGATCCGTTCACCAAGGGCCTCAAGCGCCAGCTGGTCGATGACACAGCTTGTAAAATAGGCTTGAAGGCATTCTGATATTGTATTATTGTATTCCTACCATAAAGTTTTATGCTATTAGTTCAAAGATTTATCTACTAGGCATCTAGCTTTTGGTTCAAGGGAGGACCACTAATCGGAAGAATATCAGGAACGGTGGGTACATGTTCTATTGGGCATGGAGAGGTTATGGACCTATAACCACTGTTGTCTACTTTTGTTTTCTGCGGAAAACGGTTCCTGTGGAAAGGTTGGCTTAATTGCCTTAATGAGTTCTCAGGCAGAGTGAATGCCTGGAGTGCTATACAGGAAGCACGGTAGAGCAGCACTACAAGGAGTAAAACTCCATGCTACAGTGGGGTGACTCTACAATGAGGTTCCTATATGTGGGGTGCTGTCCAGGAATAGGATAAAGCCTCGGCTTTGCAGGCCAAGTCACAGCGGCGTAGCACCGCAAATAGGCAGTTAGCCTAATATTGTATGTTAAATATAAAGAGGGGTGTAGTCAGCACTACAAAGAGGAGGAGTTCCTCATGTTACAGTGGCACGACACCACCATGAGGTACCCAGTTAGGGATAAAGCCTCGGCCTTGCAAGCCATGTCGTTGCGGCGTAACACCGCAAGGGAGCCTAAGGCTTCATATTGGGTAGTTTGGCACTACAAAGAGGCGGTTGCCTCATGCTACTGTAGTATGACACTACGATGAGGTTCCCGGTACGGGGTAAGGCCTCGGCTTTAAGCCATATCATAGCGGCGTAGCACCGCAAGGGAAGCGCAAAGCGCTTCATGCCATATCTCTTTATAATAAACTCACCTATAGTGTATGACAGAGATATCAGGCCGTCTCTTGAGGGTAAACTTGTAGACACCCAAAATTATATACTAAAATCAGGCTGGCACAGGGCCTTTAATGTGTAGCCAGAAGTACATGTAACTACATTATGTGAGTGGAAAGAATTTCAGCTATGATGCAGAGTTCAAGGCTTAGTCCATTCTTGTATTATAGTTTAATTTTTGACCCATGCGGAAAGATTCAAGTCGTAAGTGACATCTCTCCTAATGCATGATGGACAGTTACTGTGGGGAACACTTACATCCATATATAGAGATATGTGGAGGATTGTTGGGTTTTTGGTTTTTCCTTTAGAAAGGTTTAGTCCCACATCGGAAAAAACAAATGGTTTGTATCTCTATATATTAGCTTTGCTATTATTGGAGATACACATGTGGTGTGGAGGTGCACATGGGTTTGCTATGTGGGATTATTTTTCTAATGGAAAAAGGCTAAAATTAACAATTAAAGCATTCATGCTTTTTGCTCTTGGGAAATTTATTTCCATAGGAGCTAAGCCCCGTTGGGGCTTAGCGACTCGGACTCGGACTCGGACTCGGGCTCGGAATCGGGCTCAAGGGCTCATGAGGCGTAATGTGGCATTTTGTTGGCGCACTTTGCACTTAGCACGTCAGCATCGTCGCTAGGCGCATAGTGCACTTAAGTTGCGCTCATTGCACGAGCCACTTGCGCGACCATGTTACACGGCCCGTTACGCGAGCCCAGTTACGCAGCCCAGTACGCAGCCCAGTATGCCCAGTACGCACAGTGTGCGCAGCGTACGCAGCGTGCATAGAGTGCACAGTGTGCGCAGCGTACGCAGTGTGCGTAGAGTACGTTGGGTGCGTAAAAGGGGCTGTGTGCGTAAAGTGTAAATTACGCTGGTGGCATAACTTCCAGCAGAACGTGTCCTTGCATGTTCTAAGCGGTTGCTCCATGTTCAGGGTGGTTACTACCATGTCCCTAACATTGTGCTAACCGGGCAGTTGTTGCAGGGGCTTATATAAGGCCTCCTCCTCCTCTCTCACAGGTTACAAAACAGAACATAAAGAGAAGCCACCAGAAAGTTTACGAAGTGTTCTTTAGCACAAGTAAATAGAGTTTTTCAGACGTGTTCTTTAACATAGTTCTGATCTGCAGTCTTCGAGAAAGAGAGGAAAGGCGTCGCACCAGCGTTGCTCTTGCACGGGAGTTCGTGTCCGTCCGAGGAGTCAGAAGAGCAGGAGTGTTCCAAGTTCTCCGACGAACTTGCTGGTTCCTGGAAGCTGTTCGCGTAGGGCAAATAAAGCTTTGAGCAATGGTGATCATTCACCCCAGCAGGCGTTCTTCCATCTTTTGCCAGTCACCTTCTTCGTTGCTGCCAGTAACTCTGATTCTATCTTCTTTTTAGAAGTACTATGATCTGATTGCTGTGATTACGAAATCTTTTTAGATTCTCGTAATATCATAACGATATCTTTTTAGATCTTTGTTATCCTTGCGCAACCTTCCTAGAAGTGTTGTGTTGGAACATTGTTTTTACAATTGTTTCATATTCTCAGTTTTCCATCGAAAAATTGTGCCCCGGCAATAACAATCTCAAAGCTTTATTGCTACGATGGAAAACATTAATGCTTCACTCCTAAACACTGACTTCTGTAAATTAGAGAAGTTTGATGGAGAGCATTATCAAGTCTGGAAGAGGAATGTTTATCTCACTCTTCAACTCAGAGACGTGGATCACGTGCTTCTTGAAGAGGAACCTACCGTTCCAGATACTGGGTCTGCCGCCGCAATCTCTGCGGCTACTAAACTTCAGGCCAAGTGGAGAAGGGAGAATAGCATTTGTAGGTTCCTTATCCTGAATGCTATGGAGGATTCCCTAGCAAAATCCTATTCTAAGAAGAATATCGCTAGAGACATATGGGAGTCTCTAGAAAAACTCTACGAAGAAGACAAGAACCGCAGTAAAATATTTGTGGTTGAAAAATATCACAAGTGGTTCTTTGGGGACGAAAAGTCTATGCTGTCGCAGGTGAAGGAGTTCCTGAAACTGCGACAGAAGCTGAAAGACGAGGCGATGCCCCTCCCCGACAAGTTTGTTGTTGGAGGGATTGTCTCAAAGCTCTCCGCTGGGTGGAGCAAGTTCTATGCAAACATGCATAGGAAGAAGTTGGAGATCACCCTTGAATATCTCCTACAGGAAATCTATGTTGAGGACCAGATGCAGGCTCAACTGAAGGTGGACACACTGTCCAAGCAATTGGCTAACGCCAATCTGGTTCAGACCAAGGAAACAAAGGGAAAGCAGGCAGCTTTCCACAGCAAGAAGAAGAACCCTGACAATCTAAAAGTCAAGAGAACTTCTATCAAGAAAAAGAAGCCGAAGTCTGAAATACCTTGCTTCAAGTGTGGCAAGAAGGGCCACTTTAAGAATGAGTGCAAAGCAAAGACCAAGCAATCAGAGCAAGGAGAGCCTAGTAAGGTATCTATGATCACTGACGTAGTTGCTATGATTGCACAGGTTGATGCAGTAAGGACTGATTCTGACTGGTGGATAGACACTGGAGCCTCCTGCCATGTCTGCTCCAGTAAGGAGTGGTTCACCACCTACACCCCTACTTCTGAAGTGGTTATGATGGCGAACCAGGCACAAGCTGAAGTGCTCGGGATCGGGATGGTGGTGTTGAAGCTGACTTCGGGGAAGTCTCTGACGCTTCAAGGCGTGAAGCAGTACCTGCTATCGCCAAGAACCTGGTCTCGGAAGGCCTACTCTGCAATGCAGACCTCAGGATGGACATCAATGCTGGCCAGATGGTGATGTCTATCAAGGGAACATATTTCAGGAAAACTTTTTATACCGAAGGAATGTTCAAGATTCAGCTTGTAAATCAGTTCAATATAATTAATGTAATTAATGAAGTCACTCATTCTACTTATACTCTTGAGTTGTGGCATAATAGGCTAGGACATGTTCATTGTAAACGAATAAACAGAATGTCTAGTCTAGGACTTATCTCTAAATGTGGGGGTAAGGTGGAGAAATGTGAAGTTTGTGCTCAAACGAAGATCACAAGGAAGCCCTTTTCTCGGGTTAATCGAAGTACAGATCTTCTGGAGTTGGTTCACTCCGATATCTGTGACTTCAAACAGTTCTCTACAAAGGACGGGATAAAGTATTTCATAACCTTCATCAATGACTTCTCAAAGTATGCGTTCGTCTACTTGCTGAAGGCTAAAGACGAAGCATTCGAGAAGTTCAAGGAGTTCAGAGCCGAAGCTGAGCGGCAGACTGGACAACAACTCAAAAGGATAAGAAGTAATCGAGGTGGGGAGTACAGGTCTCATGAATTCGCATCGTTCTGTAAGGAACATGGAATTGTCAATGAGACTACGGCTCCGTACTCTCCTCAATCAAACGGAGTAGCTGAGAGGAAGAATAGGACGTTGACAAAAATGATAAATTCAATGTTGTTGACTGCTGGCCTTCCTAAGTGCTACTGGGGAGAAGCTGCATTGACGGCCACTTTTATTCTAAGTAGAGTGCCTCATGCAACTTCAGACGTTACTCCTCATGAACTCTAGTTCAAGGTCAGACCTAACTTGAATGTCATTCGAGTGTGGGGGTGTCTGGCGTATGTCAACCTTTCAGATCTAAAGATTCAGAAGCTTGGGACAAGGACTACAAAGACGATCTTCTTGGGGTATGCCGAGAAGAGTGATGCTCGGAGATTTCTTGATATTGAGTCAAATCATATCATTGAATCTCGCGATGCAGAATATTTTGAAGATAAGTTTGCAAGGCACAAGAATATTGTTCTTCCGGATGTTCCGGAGAATAATGAGGGTGCACAAGAAACTGAAGTCTTCAATGAAGATGTGGTCCAAGAAGATGTTGTTGTTGAAACAACGGTTGAACCAGAACAAGCTGAGCCGTCAGCTAAGCGTGTGAGGAGGCCGAAGGACTTCGGAAGTGACTTTGTCACTTATCATGTGGAAGCAGATCCGCTTACCTATGATGAGGCGATGAAGACCAGAGACGCAGTTTTCTGGAAGGAGGCGATTGACAATGAGATTGATTCCATCACCTCAAATAACACTTGGGTGTTGGTTGATCTTCCTGAAGGAGCAAAATCCATCGGATGCAAATGGATGTTCAAGAAGAAGATGAAAGCAGACGGAACTATTGACAAGTTCAAGGCTAGGTTGGTAGCCAAGGGATTTTCTCAGAAGCAGGGGATTGACTATTTTGACACGTATGCTCCAGTAGCCCGGATGACCACCATCAGAATGTTGATTGCTCTCACAGCAATACATAAGATGGTGATACATCAGATGGATGTGAATACGGCTTTCCTAAATGGCGAGCTGACCGAAGAGATTTACATGCAACAACCAGAGGGATTTGTCATCAGAAGTCTTGAAGACAAAGTCTGCAAGTTGGTAAAATTATTATACGGTCTTAAACAAGCTCCCAAGATGTGGCATGAGAAATTTGACAAATTTATAAGGTCAAATGGCTACATGGTCAGCGATACGGACAAGTGTGTTTACACAAAGTTCGCTGATGGAAGAGGTGTTATCGTTTGTCTGTACGTGGACGACATGCTTATCCTAGGTACAGATCTTAGCTGTGTCACTGAGACAAAGAAGTTCATCTCTAGCAAGTTCAGTATGAAGGACTTGGGGGAAGCTGATGTGATCTTAGGGATCATGATCATCCGGACAGATACTGGACTAGCGCTGTCACAGTCTCATTATATTGAGAAAATGATCACTCGTTATGGGTATCGGAATCTTCCAGGGATCGATACGCCGTACAGGTGTGATATGAAGCTGAAGCCTAATTCAGGGGAAAGCGTCAGACAGCTGGAGTATGCAAGCGTAATGGAAAGTTTGATGTATGCTACTACTGCCACAAGGCCTGACATAGCTTTCGCCAAGGGAATGCTGAGTCGTTTTACGAGCAACCCAGGTGCTGAATACTGGAAAGCTATGAAACAGGTTATGAGATATCTCAAGAAGACTCAGTCATATGCACTGTACTACAGCGGAGATTCGCAGGTAGTGGAAGGCTTCAGTGATGCCAATTGGCGCTCAGTGGTGGAGAGCGAGAGGTCCACAGGTGGATACATTTTCACAATGGGTGGAGCTGCTATATCGTAGAAGTCGAAGAAGCAGACTGCTCTCGCGGTCATCTATGAAATCTGAGTTCTTTGCACTAGATACCGCAGCCGAGGAAGCAGAATGGCTTCGGAAGCTCATATATGATCTTCCATTGGTTGGGACGCAAACACCGGCAATACCGATATACTGCGACAACCAGGCGACTGCGGCGGTGGCATCAAATGACCTCTTCAACGGGAAGAAGAGGACTGTGCGGTTAAAGCACAGGGCAGTACACGATCTTATTAAGAGAGGTATTATTGCAGTGATTGATGTTCGGAGTCAGGAGAACCTGGCGGATCCGTTCACCAAGGGCCTCAAGCGCCAGCTGGTCGATGACACAGCTTGTAAAATAGGCTTGAAGGCATTCTGATATTGTATTATTGTATTCCTACCATAAAGTTTTATGCTATTAGTTCAAAGATTTATCTACTAGGCATCTAGCTTTTGGTTCAAGGGAGGACCACTAATCGGAAGAATATCAGGAACGGTGAGTACATGTTCTATTGGGCATGGAGAGGTTACGGACCTATAACCACTGTTGTCTACTATTATTTTCTGCAGAAAACGGTTCCTGTGGGAAGGTTGGCTTAATTGCCTTAATGAGTTCTCAGGCAGAGTGAATGCCTGGAGTGCTATACAGGAAGCACGGTAGAGCAGCACTACAAGGAGTAAAACTCCATGCTACAGTGGGGTGACTCCACAATGAGGTTCCTATATGTGGGGTGCTGCCCAGGAATAGGATTAAAGCCTCGGCTTTGCAGGCCAAGTCACAGCGGCGTAGCACCGCAAATAGGCATTTAGCCTAATGTTGTATGTTAAATATAAAGAGGGGTGTAGTCAGCACTACAAAGAGGAGGAGTTCCTCATGTTACAGTGGCACGACACCACCATGAGGTACCCAGTTAGGGATAAAGCCTCGGCCTTGCAAGCCATGTCGTTGCGGCGTAACACCGCAAGGGAGCCTAAGGCTTCATGCTGGGTAGTTTGGCACTACAAAGAGGCGGTTGCCTCATGCTACTGTAGTATGATACTACGATGAGGTTCCCGGTACGGGATAAGGCCTCGGCTTTAAGCCATGTCATAGCGGCGTAGCACCGCAAGGGAAGCGCAAAGCGCTTCATGCCATATCTCTTTATAATGAACTCACCTATAGTGTATGACAGAGATATCAGGCCGTCTCTTGAGGGTAAACTTGTAGACACCCAAAATTATACACTGAAACCAGGCTGGCACAGGGCCTTTAATGTGTAGCCAGAAGTACATATAACTACATTATGTGAGTGGAAAGAATTTCAGCTATGATGCAAAATTCAAGGCTTAGTCCATTCTTGTATTATAGTTTGATTTTTGACCCATGCGGGAAGATTCAAGTCGTAAGCGACATCTCTCCTAATGCATGATGGACAGTTACTGTAGGGAACACTTATATTCATATATAGAGATATGTGGGAGATTGTTGGGTTTTTGGTTTTTCCTTTAGAAAGGTCTAGTCCCACATCGGAAAAAACAAATGGTTTGTATCTCTATATATTAGCTTTGCTATTATTGGAGATGCACAGGTGGTGTGGAGGTGCACATGGGTTTGCCATGTGGGATTATTTTTCTAATGGAAAAAAGGCTAAAATGAACAATTAAAGCATTCATGCTTTTTGCTCTTGGGAAATTTATTTCCATAGGAACTAAGCCCCGTTGGGGCTTAGCGACTCAGACTCGGACTCGGGCTCGGACTCGGACTCGGGCTCAAGGGCTCATGAGGCATAATGTGGCGTTTTGTTGGCACACTTTGCACTTAGCACGTCAGCATCGTCGCTAGGCGCATAGTGCGCTTAAGTTGCGCTCGTTGTACGAGCCACTTGTACGACCACATTGCATGGCCCGTTACGTGAGCCCAGTTACGCAGCCCAGTACGCCCAGTACGTGCAGTGTGCGCAGCGTACGCAGCGTGCGTAGAGTGCGCAGTGTGCGCAGCATACGCAGTGTGCGTAGAGTGCGTAGGGTGCATAAAAGGGGCTGTGTGCGTAAAGTGTAAATTACGCTGGTGGCACAACTTCCAGCAGAACGTGTCCTTGCATGTTCTGAGCGATTGTTCCATATTCGGGATGGTTACTACCATGTCCCTAACATTGTGCTAACCGGGCAGTTGTTGCAGGGGCTTATATAAGGCCTCCTCCTCCTCTCTCACAGGTTACAAAACAGAACAGAAAGAGAAGCCACCAGAAAGTTTATGAACTGTTCTTTAGTACAAGTAAACAGAGTTTTTCAGACGTGTTCTTTAACACAGCTCTGATCTGCAGTCTTCGAGAGAGAGGAAAGGCATCGCACCAGCGTTGCTCTTGCACGGGAGTTCGTGTCTGTCCGAGGAGTCAGAAGAGCAGGAGTGTTCCAAGTTCTCCGACGAACTTGCTGGTTCCTGGAAGCTGTTCGCGTAGGGCGAATAAAGCTTTGAGCAACGGTGATCATTCACCCCAGCAGGCGTTCTTCCATCTTTCGCCAGTCACCTTCTTCATTGCTGCCAGTAACTCTGATTGTATCTTCTTTTTAGAAGTACTACGATCTGATTGCTGTGATTACGAAATTTTTTTAGATTCTCGTAATATCATAACGATATCTTTTTAGATCTTCGTTATCCTTGCACAACCTTCCTAGAAGTGTTGCGTTGGAACATTATTTTTACAATTGTTTCATATTCTCAGTTTTCCATCGAAAAATTGTGCCCCGGCAATAACAGGTTTCGGTTTTAAAAATAGCATAAAAAATTGTTCGATTTCGATTTGGATTTGGATTTCGTTTTGAATTTTGGTTTCGGTCCAAAACCAAAAATCGAATAAAACTTATTTAATTATGTGAATAATCTCGATTTTATGCATATTTTGTAATTAAAAATGTATATATTTTGAAAGCAATAATTTTATGTATATGTTTTATTGAAGCCCAACTAATTTGATAATTTAGCAAATAGCCCAAATTTGGACACAACTATAAATATGTGTATGAAAATTATAATGCTTAACACAACAACAAATATGGCCTACAATAGCAATTTTCTATAGCGTTCAAGTGTCCCCGCTATAGAATGCTATCAGCAATAGCGTTCTTTCTGCAGTGCTATAAAAATATTTATCTATAGCGTTTCCTGAATGCTATAGAATCTATAACATTTATATGATTGTATGTCAAAGCAGATCTCATAGATCTCATGTTTGAATCCTAGGAGAAGCAACGTAGGGTTTTATTTTACATGATAAAAGAACAGACTATAACATATTTTGCGTGAAAGCATACAAATTTACAAAATCTGTGACCAACATTTACAAAATCCATAGCTTAGACCCCTAATATTCCTTCTTCCACACATAACTATCGGCCATAAAAACTTTCCGTCGCATACCTCCCGCGCACTACAAAAAGATGGTAGATTAGCGACTGACCTAACAACTGAATGATTTATTCGCTAGACCAGCGACTAAACAATGACAAAATATCTATGAATTTGTAATTCAATTCACTAGAAGTCGTTTTTCCTTCGGTAAAGCGTCGAGACCATCTAATAATTTTTTTAGCGACAAACAAATTTCGTAAGTAGTTAGTTGAAAATTTTAAATTCTAATTATCAACTGTCCAACGATTGTAATTTCAGTACTTGGAAAAAAATTTGTTCCCCCCAAAACTTTCGTACCCAAATATTCAATTCCTCCAAAAAACCCTCACTTTCGACTATCCACCATATCAACAACCCTCACTTTCGTACCCAAATATTCAATCCCTCCCAAAAAAAATTTGTTCCCCCCAAAACTCCTCCTCTTCCTCTTGATGGGTCTCCTCCTCTTGCACCCTCCTCCTCCTCCTCTTGACCCTTGACGTCGATGCCCCTCCCCTCAAAGTAGAGGAGATGAGTTTGAGAGGAGGAGCTTTTCTTGGAACTAGGGTTTTGAACCTGCTTCTTAGTCTCGATCATGGTATCGATCTCGATTCCTACCAAGTTTCGAAGCTTCTAGGTATTCTCGATTCTATTCTTAATTACTTACTGGTTTCTTGATCCCAGTTCTCAGAGGTCCGCCGACAGCAACAGATCATTTCTTGAATGATTTTTTTTAATTTTGTTTTAATTTTCCTTTTTTGTTTCTAATATTCTCGATCTTGATTGCAAAGTCCTAGCTGTTTGGTTCCGACGACTTCAAATTAAAATTTTGTGTTGTTCTAACAAGTTTCATGCTTTGGATTTCTAATAGTGATTGGAATTTAGGGTTCTAAAGAGTGGCCGAGATGACGATGGCGATGTTGGCTGTGAAGATAGAGCAGAGCTGTGTGTAGAACATGCTGTAGGCCATGGCGTCAAGCTCCTCGGAGGGGATGTCTTTGGCGCTTTTCAATGCGGAGATGTTGTCTCTCTCACATAGGTAACTGTTGATGTTTTAGGTTTTTATTTATTTTATTTTTGTAAGTTTTTTAGTTTTATGTTTTAGGGCTTGGTCTGGGATGGAAGATCTTGAATTTGAGTCCCTCACATACATGTTTTAGGGATTGGTCTGTGATGGAAGATCTTGGATTCCAGTCTATTAATTCAAAGTATAAAAGAACCCAAAAATGTTTATGTCATAGTTTATAGTATCTGCCGATACCGATGTGGTTTGGCATGTCCCGATCCGATACCGACTGATATCGACATTGTAAGGTCTTTTTTCAATCAATTCGGCAAAGAAAATTGGACGAGAAAGACCAATCAACAAGGGTGTTAAAGCATAGTAAGGTTGTAAGGGTGTTAAAGCATAGTAAGGAAGTAATTATGAAAAAGAATCAAAATAAGAAAATATCTCCAACCAATATTTGTGTGTGTGTGTGTGTATGTGTGTGTGTGTGTGGATGATGGTGGTTATCAGATAACGGGTGCATGTTAATCCCAGTGTTTCAAATGGTGGAATAATGTAGGAGCTTGGCTGTTGTAGAGAGATAAAGTGCGCAGAAGATAAGAGGCAAAGAAATGTAGATGAAGGCTTCAAATATATATAGTGTCTGTTACAATCAACTATACTTTAATTTTCCAGTTACTTATTTATTTATCCTTATCATTAAATTGAGATTGTGATTTGCAAAACATTCAGAGACAAAAATTTTGTGTCCAATTACCAATTACCAATGATGGCACAACGATGACATTGGTGATGAGACCATCACCAATGATGGTGCAACCATAGTGAGGATGATAGAAGTTGAACATCCAGCTGTCAAGGTAAGAAACTTGAGACATAAGTGGTCCTTTCTTAGAATAATCTGATGTATATTGATGGACACTCTTTCTTGAGCATCAGGTTCTTGTAGAGTTGGCTGAGCTTCAAGACCGGAAGGTTGGAGATGGAACAACATCTGTTGTCATTCTAGCTTCAGAATTGCTTAAGGTAATGTAATTATATTTATTGGTTAAGAGTTGTGTTATTTCTAGTTTGTTATGATAGGATTTGTTGCAAATTCCACTTATTTGCTTTCTTACAGAGAGCAAATGATCTTGTGAGGAGCATAGCCTCAGATTTTGGCATGTCCATTCTTCTTAGCTCACATAGAGTATTGCTCGTGGTGATGAACAAGATGATGTTGCAACTGATTCCTAAGATCTTCGAGCACACATAATGCTTGATCACGTAGTTCTGGTTCAAATGTGGCTATTTTGTTGAATGTTTCTATTTGCTACTTTGTACTGAGCAATGAGGAATCAGTTCAACCTTTCATGGTATTTTCTTAAGTGTTATTTGATCTTATTTTGTGAACCTTATATCCCTAAAAAAAGTTACCTAAAGTTAGTTGTTTAACTTTTTTTTAATCTAGTATTTTATATTTTTTTAATTCTTTTATAGGAATATATTTTATTATATAGAAAAAGTTAACTGAACTTTGATTTATCCTCAAAATTATCCTTACTGGATCATCATATTTTATACGTGCAAGTCATAACTAAAGGTAGTCAAGGGATATTCTCCCTCAGACATGTAGGATGAGTGTATATTCTGTTCTACTGAATCTGTCATGAACTATTTCATAGTTCTATTTTGCTTAAATTTGAAACATATGATGAGTCTTAATTACTTCAAGATTCTAAAACTAAGTTTTCTGCATTGAACTATGTTCACTGAAACTTGTAGGAGGCTCAGAATCATGAAGGATTCAAATGCAATTGGACTTGGTCGGTACATATTTTACACAGTTTATCTACAAAAGTTTCATTACATGGTATTAAGGTATTGGTGCATTTTGTGTACAATTCAGTCATTATTATAATATCATCAGGCACAATCCTAGATACTGGCCATACATCTGCTTTAATATTTGATTTTTTTCATACATGTTTGATGTTTTTGGTACTTTAAATGATGTTGCAGCCAAGAAGTATGACTTGGATGGATGGTTTCCTACAACGAAGACATACATACAGGTTATTGTTTGAATTCTTTAATGTCCCAATTATTCAGTAAATAGATGATTTCCCAATACAAAATTGTTTTTGTTGATATCCATAAAAGAAGTGATTACATTTGTTTATTCTTTATTTTAAATAGTCTTTAAACCATAATAATGTGATTTTATTATGAGGGATTGTGATATGGTATCTGCAGAATATATGAAGTATTCGTAGCTTTGGGGGGATACGAGTGAGTATTCAGGTTCGATACATGGAATACATTCAGTTTGAATTTCTCAAAATATGATCTACTAGAGATGTTATTTTGGTTGTTCACGTTGTTCTATTCTAGCCTGTGTAGAAATTGGAAATACGAATACTAATTTTTTTAATTATTGTTTAACAGTTTCTCTAGAACCAATTTGAAATTATGTTCCATCTCTAATGACACAACAGTTGGAGTTCGCATGGTGTTAAGAAGAGAGATCATTAACAGGTAATTGTTGCAAAAATATTTCATGACCTATTTAGGATTTAACTTTTTGTTACCATTGTATATGTCTATTTTATACAAGTATGTTCATTTTGTTTTCCATAAATAAGGGAATTGATGTTCTATGCCTACCAAGGTTTATACCTTTTGTTGGTAGAAAATTAATTTGATGGGCTGCAGAACAACTACTCATTCATATTCTTCTTTCATATATGGATAACTTTGAGAATGTGAAGACTTGCATAGGTTCCATTATCTAGGAGATAATAAAAGAAAAATATAGCAAGAAAACTATATGTACTGTTGTTTCTTTCCATAGGTTCCATTATGTGGGAGTGTGTCGAAGGTCCCACATTTCAATACATGTTGTTTCATTGATCTCCAGTAGCTTTCTTAGCCCTATTTCTCTCCAGTTTAGATCTTGTACAGATGAATCCATCCAATATGTGACGTTCTTCGCACAACTGAATTTGTCTAGAAATTCTTAGGGGTAGTAAGCAGAAGTTTTGAGTCCAATTGTTTACTATGTTCATTTTATTCTCTACTACTATTAAATTTCATATACTTGATCTAAAATGTCAACTGAATTCATAAAGCAGGGAGTGGTGCTCATGGCATTTCCCCGAGCTTATGAAAATTGTTAGCGACAACTATTTATATGCCAAACTTTCAAAGTTTGTACAAAATAAATCATAGTTTTCTTATGAACAAATTTCACACTTATCAATATAATTGGTGGTGAGGACAATGCAAAAGAGATTGTTGAAGCAGCCAAAGCATCAACAGCTGAGCATAAAACTGCATCAATTAGAGTATCAATGCAGCAGGACATGCTGTTATTATGTCATTTGCTTGCTGTTAGATTTTTTTACTTTGCACTAGAAAGTAAATTGGCTGAAGGGGAATACAAATTCAAACATGTGATCAAATTTGACTTCATTATGAAAGATTTCAATTTCTATTAACATATTATAGGGTTTGCTTGTAGTGTTTCTCTCGTATGCTTTTTTTGTTCATGCAGGGATAAAGTTGTGGATTTCCACTGGAATGCATGTGATCCATGGACTATTGTTACTGTATATATTGATTGTGGTAGTACTGGTGGTGGTAGGACTTTGCAGGTAATGATGTAAACTTATAGTTTCTAAATTGTGCTCCATTCGATGGTTGCTAATCAAATATATTGTTAATAATCCAAACATCAATATAACCCACGGGTAATTCACGACAAATTCATAACAACAACTTTGTGTTCTTAATCAGCACAATTTTTGTGAACAAAAGTAAAGACATAGTATACTATAGTATAAAACTGACTTCACACTGTGTTCTAGTTATATTTGTACATGATATGTAGCAAAATTTAGGCTCATTCAAATATCAAGTGCTGTATACAATGAGAGAGTATAAATTGAATCATGAAAGAAGAGAGTATAGATTGAATCTTAGTGTGTATTCTGGCACTTGTACACACACACACACTCTTCCCCACGCATTTCATAGAGTTGAAGCAACAGAGCTTCTGTTGCATCATAGTTTTTGTGCCAAGAATGTAAGAAAAAGGATCCTTAAGAGAAAGCCTACTTGAATAGTCATGCGACAACAAATGATGATCTCACTGAAAAAGATCCTTAGGATACTTGAAGTATGAAATCTAAGTACTCTATTATAAAAACTGCTAGGTATCTGCTAGATATCTCTTAGTTCATTTCATGGTGTCAAATATTTCTATCTTATTTTTTATATCATAATGTATTTTCTTCTCAATTTTGTGTAGGTTGGCGTATATGTTTTTGATGGTTGTGGATAGCTGCTAGAAGGAAAGAGGCGATCAAGCTGTTTTTTGGCCTACAGATATTTGTAAATGGAATGGTTTATTTTGGACTACAGATACTTTGTAAATGGAATGGTTTATTTTGGCGTACAACTACTTTTTATACATCTTGAATGTTTTAATGACTACTACTTTTTGTAGATCTTGAATGTTCTAATGAAACATTTCATATTTTGGCAAATCTTTCCTTCTTGATTGATCGAAATGCAAGTTGCGATTGAAATTGTTTGTGATTATTGTTATTTATATGTGATACAAAACAGGTTATGAAATATGAAATTCTGTAGCAGATATGAAATAATATGAAATTCTGTAGCAGATTTATAGCACTCAAAACGTCTAAATTGTTGCTACCACGATAGCATATGATGAACGTTATAATAAATCAGACCATCTATAGCGTTCATGACAATCAATTCATCAAACGCTATAAATCATCCACAGCATTCACAAATGCTATAAATAATCCACAACATTCATAAACGCTATAAGTAATCCACAGCACTCACGAACGCTATAAAGAATCTACAGCGTTCTAGAATGCTATAAAGTATTTACAGCATTCATAAACGCTATAAATCATCAACAGCATACAAGAACGCTATAAACCTTCTACAGCATTCATGAACGCTATAATGTTATAGCGTTCACATGTCTGGACATACTATAGCGTGGGCGATTATAGCAGACGTAATATGCTATAGAAGGCTTTCTATAGCGTTCTGCGCATGCTATTGTAGGCCATATTTGTTGTAGTGTAATATAATTTAATCATGATCACAACTTTGGACCTAATCCACTAAACATATAAAATTTTCAACTGAATAAGCTGAATAAACCAATTAAATTGATTATTCGGTTCAGTTCTGGCTAATTTCGGTTCGATTTTAATTTTAAATTTACAGATTTTCAGTTTATTCGATTTTGACTATTTTATTTTGTTTCAAATCGAATAAACTGAACACTCACACTTAATCGTTAGAGACATTAACATGATATCGAGCAACCCTATAAGCTCTAATGTCGTTAGGAACGCATTAGAAAAGATTATACCATCGGCCATCTCTATCGCTGACTTCAACTTTGATATTTTCTTTCGACTGAGATATTACAGTTTGTTAATATGTGATCTTCATGGATACAACTTGGTTTCTCAAAAATTCAATTACATGCAAGTAATTAGTGCAAGAGATCAATATTCTGATCAAATCTATAGCACTTCTATTTGACTTGCTTAGTATATTCCAAGCCTAAATGAATCATATATATGCAATTAACTAATTGTTAGGGCCTCCCACCATCTCATTGTGCAAGTCTCCTGTTCAGATCGTACATCTGGAGTCATTTTGTTGACATTTTATATTAAATTCAAATTCAGAATCAGCAAATCTGAACCAAATAACATGTTGACTTGACAATTTTTTTTTTTGTTAAATTTAAGATATCTGTCAGTATTTGTTAAAACTTTGCTTTTGATGTTGCTTGGAACTATTCATGCATGGTACACTAAAGCAGACTGCTCCATATATTGAGTAAGATATGTCAACTAACTCCATGCAGGCCTAATTTCTTGTATAGTTCTAATTTTAATTAGTTTCGGATTCATCAAACAAGAATGGTGTGGGCAACGGCAAATCAAATATTGCATTAAATGTGATTAACTGATGTAGGGCTTGAAGAGGAGATTTTTTTATTTATTTTCGGCATCTATAAATTGATGTATCTTTCAAAAATATATATAGGACTAGTGATATCATTTTACATGTTATAAGTATTTGTCCAGACCCCCTAATAAAATTTAAATTCTTTTAAGTCACAGTTTAGCCTTCACTTACAAGTTTCGACATGTTAACAACATTGTGAGTTCACTCTCTAGGCTCTCATCCAAAGTCCTAGCCACTCTCCTCCCGAACCCGCCACCATCTCGAAGTCATCGGTAGGGGTGACCCTGGTCCACGACAGGTTGGACAACGGCACAGGATCCAAAATTAAAGGAACACAAATATTAATGTATCTAAAGTATAAGATTATAAGAAGTATGTATCATGAGGCACCCTAAACACAAAATGTAGAAGAAGTATGTATCATGAGGCACCCTTAACACAAAATTATGTAGTGATTGTCATGTTAGATATGTACTCTAGAGATCCTTGGTTTAATTGTCGGTGACAACAATAATGTTTTGTTATATATATTTACTTTTACTTTATTTTTTAATTTTTAATTTTTTTTCTATATTATATATGGGTGTCCATTTTGGAAGTTCGTCTTGGACCCCCAATGAGCTCAAGGTCAGCACTCGTCATCAGCATCAACCACCCTCGCCACCGCATTTTCACCACATTAGGATTGTTTGGTATTTGAAGCTACCAAACTTTATTGAGATGTTTTTTTATTTTGTTTTCAGGATTTCTGTCATGCGCAAAATTCCGCCTTCTTTTGGTCATATTCAAGATTTTTTTCAATATGCGAAGTCCTAACTTTTTTAATATGTTTTTTTTCAATATTTCTAGTCTTATAAAATTTTAGTAGTTTCTATATTTTCTTAAGAGATTTCTCATTTTCTGAATCCTTACCTATGTTAATTTCCAAATTTTTCATCCTTTGAGCCCACGGACCTACTTTTGTTGATTTTTACGGGAGTTTATTGAACCCTCGTCCTCTTTCTCCTTCTTTCACAATATTTTATTTATGTATATTCCTACTGTTTGTGCTTCATTTATGGTATTCCTTTTATTTCAGAGCACCAACCTTCTTCGTATGATTTCTTGTAGGAGTTCCTCGGTGACAAAGACAAGTCTACATTTTCATCTTTTTCCCCTAGTTTCTCTAGTTAAACTTGTTTTTCATCAAGATCAAACTTGCAAGGACGTGTGTTGAAGAGTAGATAAATTTTTATTTACTAGTTCATGTATTTTCTATTTTTATATAGAATCAGTCAGAGCCGGATCCAGAAACTAAATCTGTAGTGGACTAAGTGGATTCGGTTGGACTAGAGATGCACTAATCCATATAAAAAAATTAAAAATAAAAACCATAAAAGAAAAGAGTAAAAAAATACTTTTGGGGTGTGGCTGCACCCAAGCTTTATCCGTCCCTGGGATTAGTGATGTTATTTCACATGCTCTATTATTCTATAAATAGAGTCCAACAAAATTTAAATACAGTTTTTCTGGTTTCCAGCAGGTAATTATTGAAGCTGAGTTTTTGCAACTCTACCAAACTCTTCTTCCTGTTCTACCTGCAGCTTTTTTATTGCGGTCCTTGCTTGCTTTTGAGTGAAAATTCTGAAGGAATGACATCCACCAAATTATACCAGATGACAGCAAGTAGTTGGTGTATATTTTTTTTGTTGACGAATTTAATTACAATAACTAGAAGAGTACTTGCTACTTGGATGTGGTTCAGTTGGAATCCACATTAAATAATGTATTCCAAATCTCAGTAATAGTTAGTACTTAGCTTTTGATGTCGATACTATAGTTTTCTGCAAGTATAATACTCACAATTCTGGTTCATAAAGAGCAGACTTTTAAAAATAATGAATATGATTTCTCAACTAATCTCGACGAAGACCTTATAATTTTATATCATTCCTACTTTTAAGTCCCTCAAACATAATATTCCTATCTATTTTTCTTTGGAAAATTGATATTTCGGTATATTTTTCTTTCCGGTGCTTGGAAAGTCCAAAAAAATTAAGAGGTAAAGTGAATCTTTTGTGCAAGAAAGTGAATATATACTTGAATGGATAGAGGGAACAATTTTTTCTCCCACTTTTTCTCCTTTTGTGAATTATTTTACTTTTTTTTTTCCTTTCCTTCGTGCATCCAAACATAGAAAAGAATTTTTTTTTTTCCAAGACCATGATTCCGTGAACCAAACGTGGCCGAAGGTCATGATTCCGTATCAAGTTGCACAGGGCTGTTCTTGACCTAAAACAACCTAGAATCGGCCAAGGTCTAAAATTTTGAAGAACACAATTTTTTTATCTTTTATATATATAATTTTTTTAATATTTTAAATAGTATTGTCCACACAATTTGATAACTCATTTAGCAAGGTTGGTTTTAATTTACACCTACTATGTAAAGTAGCATCATAGCTCGAGTTCAAGTCTTAGTAATAGTATAATTTTTTTTAGGCTTAATTGCACTTTGCTACCCTCAACTATTCCGCTTTTTTAACTTGATACCCTAAATTTTTTTTTGTAACAAGTTGATACCCAAAAAAATTTTGGGACGAAAATACCCCTGCTCAAACCTTAAAATTACTCCTCTCCCAACCCCCCTTCCCCCACTCCGGCTACCCCCTCCCTCCCGCTCCGCCTCCCCTCCGGCCACCCCCCTCTCCCGCGCCCGGCCAACCCCCCTACCCCCACCGCCGCCGGCCACCGCGGCAGCAGCAGCCGCCGTCGCAGCAGCAGTAGCCGCCGCAGCAACCACCGTAACAGCAGCAGCCGCCGCCGCGACGGTGGCGCCTGAAGCGGGAGGGGGGGGGGGTTGGCCGGCGTGGGAGAGGGGGGTGGCCGGAGGGGAGGCGGAGCGGGAGGGGGGAGAAGGGAAGAGGGAAGGGATAAGGGCATTTTGAGATTTTTTGAAAAATTAGGTATCAAGTTGAAAAAAAATAGTAGTTGAGGTATCAACTTGTTACAAAAAAAAGTTTATGGTATCAAGTTAAAAAAACGGAATAGTTGAAGGTAGCAAAGTACAATTAAGCTTTTTTTTTAATCATTCTTATTTTACGAGAGGGAACTATTTTATTCGTTTATTTTTTTTCTTTCTGGAAACCTAAACATTGTGGACCGCCGTTCTTAAGTCGGGAGTTCACATGTCACTCAGAAAAATGTGCACGTATACAAATTATATGAATTAGATGTACAGTTTTTTTGTGTGTGTGTGTGTGATGTATCGTGGAGAAGACGAAGTTGATTGGAGGCCAGGTTTGGAAAATTAATTGGGGGTCCTTAGTCCCTACATGAAATTAAAGAAATTTGTCCTTCAACCGAAGCATTCTTCTTTCTCTTGCTTTCCGTGCCCTTCCCGTCCAAGTCAAGTCACGTTCACCAATGCGAGAGAGAGAGAGATGGGGCTGGTTCGGTTTTGAACCGAAAACCGAACCGAACCGAACCGAACCGAATAAGAGATTCGGTTCGATTTTGAAAAAAATCGGTTCGGTTTCGGTTTTGAAAATACTAAAATTTCTTATTCGGTTTCGGTTTCGGTTTTGGGTTTCGATTTCGGTTTCTGTTCAAAACCGAAAACCGAATAAGAAATTTTAGTTTATATATATATATATATATATATATATATATATATATATATATATATATGTATTAATTATAGGTATATACTAAATATATATAGATATATACTATAGGTATATATATATATATAGAGATATATACTATATGTATATAATAAATATATCTAGGTATATTTAGTTATTATATATATTAACAAAAAAATACAAAAAAAACCAAAAAAAACCGAATAAACCGAATAAACCGAAAACTGAACCGATTTAATTCGGTTCGGTTCGGTTCGGTTATTGACCAATTCGGTTCGGTTTCGGTTTTGCTTATTCGGTTTCGGTCGAATTCGATTTTGCTTATTCGGTTCGGTTTTAAACCGAATAAACCGAATGCTCACCCCTAGCTGGTACCTCCTCTTCCAGCTTTTGTATTGACCAGTCACAGAGAAGCACACTTGAGATGTCACCATGCTCATCAAAGTAACTAATTTTAATGTTGAGCCACACAATATTTATCTACGATAAACTTAGGCCTTGTTTGTTCCACGGATCCAAGATTGTTCTTTATTTTTTATTTTTATTTTTGTAGTCACAAAATTGAAAATTATTTTTTAATATGGAAAAAAAATAGCTCCTCTCATAACTCACGGGATTCATTATTTTAATATTAATTATCAAACGTTATGACAAAAATAGTCTTGATTTATTGACTATTTTTTACAAATTAACTCTTAGTATTCTGTCGATTATAATTAAGTTGACATTAGATATTACTGGAACAATGATATATTTTTTATTTTCTTTCATATACCAACCAAATAGTGGAAATGAAATCAAATATTATTTATTTAACGTTTTTCTTGTTTTGCCAAATATAGTAAAGAAAATCAGATAGAAATTCTACTTCGGAAAATTGCTGAGAAACCCAATTTCGGGATGGACTTTTATGAAATACTCACCCGCTTGATGAGTTTTATGAAATACCCAGAATTAAGTATTTTCACGTTAAATATTCTAAGATTCATTTTTAGATGCCACCCGCTGGAAACTGCTATTTTTATAATACCGAAACTATCCCTCCGTGCGAATTGGTCATCTACATGTATTTGAATTCAAAAAACTCATATCTGGATTGCGATTTTCGTCTTCTTCTTCTTCACGAGAAATCTGAATTCCATTGCTCTCATCTTTAGCAGAGATCGCAAAGATCGTTCGTAGTTCGGTGTGATTTTCTTCAGTCGAACTCAGATCATCGCTCGTCATCATCATCACCATCATCATCATCTTCATCATGGAGACATTTGAAGTTTTCCGACGATTAGGTCAATTGTGGAGAGAAGATCTTTCTTCTTCTTTTCCATAAGAATTATCATCGTTTTGAAAGAAGAACGAAACTCTTTATTCCTGACAAAATTTTTCTAAAAAAAAATATTCTTCGTGTTAAAACCACGGAGAATGACCATTCTCCGTGCTAAAATGACGGAGAATGACTATTCTCCGTTTTAAAAACCACGGAGAATGGCATTCTCCGTGTTAAAAACCACGGAGAATGCCAATTTTCTATGGGTTTTAACACGGAGAATGCCATTCTCCGTGGTAAAGTGTCACGACCCGCACCCACTGTGAGGGTATGAGCACGTAACAATGTCCAGCCTACGCCGCAGTGTCGGCGGTAGAACGCTGTCATAGGTTACTATCTAATCAACAACTCACGCAATTATATAATGTACTTGTCAAAACTCAACTCCGAACGGAGGACAAGTATAGATATAAAGAATCTCAATCACAGTCTATGAACGATAAGATATCACAGAAGTTATAACTAAAGACTAAATAACAGAATAAAACCAACAACTAATAAATATAAACTCAGAAAATCTCTACTACAATCTCAACTAAAATCTCAACTACAATCTCAACCACAATCTCAACTACAATCTCAACTAAATACAACTCAAGTTCTAAACATGAAAGCTGAATAACAACTAGCTAATCTCCCAATCACTCCTGAGTGTCGGGGCCATAGGTAGCTAAACCATCTCCACAGTAATATGTAGGGCATGTGTCCTCAGGACAGTCATCTGTAAAATTTTCAACAGGTCCAGTCAGGACAGGAACGAGTACAACTCATCAAGAAAACCCAAGTAAAAGACAGAGAACTATAAAGCAGTTATAGACAGTTTTATTGATGAATATGGCAGTTTTTTTATACGGGTGATGGTACAGAGAAACAGTAAGATACAAGGAAAGGAAAGTAACTAAAACAAGAGAAGAATGATGGCAATGAATACTGTAAAATAAATCTAGCTGAACTAAAGAAGTCATAATGAGTCCAGGCAGTAATGTAAAACAAGTGTAAACTGCTATAAATCCAGTACGGGATGAATCTAATACAAGATAAATCCAGTACCAGATGATTCTAGGTAGTGATCAAGAATTCAGGTGAGTCCAGCTAATCTAATAGTGTGTTTTAAAATACCGAGATCGACATGTAAACGGCTGTGGGTAATCAGGCACACCTCTCACTGATCAGACGAGAGATGGCTATGCTTCCAGTGGATTCCAGTTGGAGATTCCAGATTTGGGGTATGTCTACATGTCTTACTCAATATTTCCCCGCCCCGTAATACAGATGAATCGAAAATTCGACACAAGAATCGAGATGAGTCCAGCCAAAATATGATGATTCCAGAAATAGATTCCGGAATGATTCCAGTGATTCCAGTAATAGAGGCCAGATAATATGGTGAGTGTGTCGCATACATGAATCCAGAAATATCCATACGTGTGGTATCAGAGAATCACATAAAACTAAATAGAACTGAAATACAGTAACTGGCAAATAAATGAGAGAACTATCAGAGAATGTACTCGCATGATACTCTGAAAAGAGTAGTGTAATATCAGATGTCTGCACCGGAGTCACAATGTCCTAAATAGAACAATACAGGTTATAATGTGTTTAAAATAAGACAGATGAAGTTTATGATGCATCTACATGATTTCTAGGCCAATCTAGGTCAAAGTCAACTCTAAGTCAACTATGGTCAACCCTAGAAGTCAAACTAGGTCAACCAAGTCAAACCTAAGTCAAATTAGTCTATTCTAGGTCTAACAAACCATTCTAGGTCCTAACAAGGCTAAACAGTCTATTCTAGACTCACTAACCATAGGCTATAGGCTAGTGTAACTAGATACCATGTATAGGTATCTCATATAGGTGTCTATAGCCATACCTCTATACCATATATCTAACACCATATATTCTCACCTATATATAACCTACATATATACCCAACCATATATAATACCCACAATCTAATATATATATATATATATATGTACCCATACACATCTATATAACCCTATATAGCCAAACCTACATGATACCCACATATAACCCCTCTATATATATAATACCTATATGTATATATAACACACTATATATATAATACTCTATATATATGATACACTATATAATGCCCTATATATATATGTACACTACAATATATATATATATAGAGAGAGAGAGAAGGAGAGTGTGACAGTGGCAAGTGGCAGTGGTGTGAAACACAGCAGGGGGGGTTTAAACCCTGAAAATAACTAAGAGGGGAACCCAACCCACACACTCATATATACATATATTTAACCACCCATACATATCTACATATACACATTAAAATGAATGAAATTCATTTTAGAATTCAGAAAAATACAAAAAAAGGCAAACTGGAACACTGTTCATTACTGAACATTGGGTAAACCCAAAACTCTGAAAAACTGAGCTCTTAGCCATACCTATCTAATAGGTACTCTATAACAGACCTCCCACATTCCTAATACCAAACTGGGAACACAGAGAACAGTGTGTGTCAGTGAGTAGTGAAACAAAGTGTCACAGTGTCCAATGTGAAGTATAACAGATATGTGTGCAAGCATGTCAATAGTAAACTAGTGTCAAGTGGCTGTGTCAAACATGTGTCATGTGTGTATAAATGAATTGAGTGAGCATGTGTGATCTCAGATTTGTGCAATGACAGTCCAATCTCATATCAAAATCCCATGTAATCACAATATCAAGAATTGGAAAACATCAACACCATACATACATTCTCAGGAATTAGCTCCACATGTCAGTTAATGTAATAGGGTGTCAAGGTGACTGGGTGTGTGAGTGCATATGTGAATTCTCAGGATTTAGTTTACTAATTTATCAGACAATGTGTGTGCAAACTCAGGATTTAGTGTTAGCTAACTTAGGAATGGTTTCATGTATCAGACAATGGTTTCATGTATATAAAATCAGAAGTATCAGTGATGTTTTCATTTAGCAGTTAACACATAATCCAAACTAAATTGAAATCTCAAACCTAACACCTATCATCCATGCCAACTACCAATCTTTATCAGTGAGCTAAACAATGCAATATGGATTATACATGGCAATTAAGCATCAGGTTCAGTCAATAGGGTTAAAGAGAAAATCAATTTACAGTTAACTAACCAATCCCTATGTGAATCCATTCCCAGGTTTCAAATGACAGCCCAAAACCTGATTTGAACTCCAAAGACCCACACCAATCAGTAAACAATCCTTGGATAAGTCTAATACACATGTAGGAATCATTCAGGGATTTAAAACAACATTTAAAATCAGTTCAAAAGGAAATCAAATTCAGGAATTCGAATTTAAATACATGGTATCAGAGAATTTGGGAAATGAAAAATTAACAATGAAAATTAATTTAAAACCCAAATACAGAAGTTGGTAACTAATCTAACACATCCATACGTGTTGTATCAAGTGGTTCGTGTCCAAAAAAATCGGACACAAAGTGTCCAGACGCCTCGAGCACACACAGACACACTCGAGCACGCACAGTGTCGTGCAGGCGTGTCACAGAGTCGTGTGCATGACACATGACACGTGACACGTCGTGCTTGTGTCCAGATACTCTCCATGGATAGGGGAACGTGTCCCACTGCCTGAGTCGTGTCCATAAAACTTGTGGTGTGGTGTCGAACCGCGTATCAGTGCGCATTTGCACGCGTATTCGACAGCTCACGTGTGTCCCGTGCGACCAGTGCGGGGAGGATTTCTCCTCGCACACAAAACAAGAGGCTCCCAAATTTTGGGAGCATGGTGGCAGTCACTGCCCCAATACCCACCCAAAATTTTGTGTGTCCTCGTGTCCTGTGTCAGGAGAAACAGACCCCGTGATGTAGGACACAGGGACAGTGCACAGACAGCGTGTTCGTGTCCTCGTATGGACACGACACGACACCAAAATCAAGAATTAATAACAAAAATAATTAAGCAAGCCCTAGAGCTAAGATTCTTTTCAAATACATTCCAAAAATTTGAACAAAATGTTGGTTGAGGCATTACATCAAACACATCAAACATGACACTGATACGTGTCCTGTTAGGACACGAAATGGACACAACTTTTGGGGATTCCTATTCCTAGAGTTAGGTTAGGGCTAGGGCATCCTAGAAATGCAATTAAACAGGAATTTCATGGGTTAGAATAGATTATACCTATTGATGTGCAAAGCTCACAAAAGTCTCAAATGGAATGGTTCTCCAAGTCTTAAAAACTCCCACAAATTGATCCTACTCTGAAATATTCTTACACAAACAGAAAGAATAGAAGAATTAGGTCCTAATGCAATTGATTTGAAGGAAAATGGAGTTGAAATGGATTTCCTATGATTTTAGAAAGATGGAGACTCATCTCTTCCAAAACTTGCACAAATTCCAATGGAGGCTAGTCCTAAATTCTAGGAGGGGATTAAATAGGGGAAAAGGATCAATAGTGGCTGCTATAGGCTGATTAGAGTTAGGTTTGGTTAATGGTGTGGGCCTATGGGCTATAAGTCAAGTCATTAATCATGACTTATGAAGTCATAAGCCATATTAGTCAATCAACTCCAAAGCTCTCCAAACAAGTTCCAATGACTTAAACTTCACTAAATTAGGTCAAACCAAGTTTACTTAACCTAACCAAGGGGTCTTAACCTAGGTTAGTCACTAGGTTAGTCTTCTAGTCAACACTAGTCAAAGTCAACTATAGGCCCAGATCAATTCTACTAAAAATTACTAAAAATCACTAAAAATCATAATATGAAATAAATACCCTTAAATAATAATTATAATTACAAAATTTCAAAATTATCCTTATCTGGAAAACTGGGTGTTACAATCCTACCCACCTTAGAAAAATTTCGTCCTCGAAATTAAAATGATCGCATCCCTACTAGGTCAAACCCCCAGCAAATCAAGGTCGAAGCAACACAATCCTACTGGTCATGATTTCACAGTCTCGAACGGGGTAGCTACACTATCTAGCAATCAAAACAATATCCTGGCAGGTACTAATGGAATCACACAGGAAAGTGGGAAGAAGAATGAGAAGGACAAACCTGCTAACCCATCACCTGCAGCGTCGGTCTCCTCGACCGCCATCGCAAAAGCTCCACCCCTCTGGTGCTGAGCTACAGGTGGCCTAGCTCCCTCAAGAGGAGGTACAAAGGGATAGTCTATCTTCTGGTGGGCTTCAGACCCACAGGAATAGCAAACCCTCAGCCTCTTCCTACACTGCTCCCTGGTGTGTCCCAACTTCATGCAGTAGAAACAACTGATCGTCTTCGGGTCCTGACCCCGATGCTGATGCTGCACCTGCTGAACCATCACTGGTGCCCGGGTCTGCTGAATCTGAACATGAGGCCTTTTGGCCTGGCCTCCGCTGCTGCTACCAATCTGGAAGTCACGACCCCTCTTCAACTTCAACCCTAGGTCGTCCTCCGCTGCCATAGCCCCAGAAAATATCTCTGCAAAGGTAGCGTTCCGGTCGCTCTTAGTCAGTGATCGAACCTCTCGAATCAAGCCTCGGCGGAACTTCCTCGCCTTCGTCTTCTCAGTCAAGTCATCTATGAACCGGGCCAATCGACAAAACTCCCCAGCGTACTCAGCTACCGTCTGGGTTCCCTGAACCAGACCCTCAAACTGTGCCTCTATGCCTCCCAAGGCCACATCAGGAAAGAACTGCTCCTTGAACAGTTCCTTGAACTGGGCCCAAGTCTGGCCCTCAACTCCTACCTTGGGATCTGTCTGGTACCACGCACGGGCTAAGTCCTGCATCTGACTGCCCGTCGCCTCGATATGTAGTCGATCTGGTATCTCTGCTAGCCTGAATATCTCTTCGATATGCTCTATCCAGTCGTCTGCGTAATGAATGCCCTCCGTGCCCAGGAACTCTCTGGGGTACATCTTCTGGAAGTCCTGTATATCCTTCTCCTTCCGACGAGGCTGCTGCTGCTCCTCCTGAGCAGTCACCATCTCTACTGTAGCACGAACCAGCTGGTGGGCCTCGTCAATCCCCTGACGATAATCGGCAGTCTGCTGCTGCTGCTGCTGCTGGTGAGACGCCAGAATCCTCTCCACGAAAGAAAATAGATGAGCAGCATCTACCATCCCCGCAGGTGAAGGCTGCTACGGTGGAAGGATCTCGAGAAGCACCGAACTCTGCCTCCCAGCTGATGGAACACCCACCCCAGCTGATGGATCTCCGAAAGCTGCTGAAACATCCACCCCAGCTGGCATGACTGGGGCTGCGGTACCAGGGGCTGGCTGCTGAAGGTGAGAGGTGGCAGACCCCTCTGCAGCGGCTACTGTACCAGAGCGATGTGATCGTGTCTCTACCATCCTGAAGACAGATCGAAAAGGAAGTCAATACTGAGCAGGAATTGATAAAATCAAAGGAGGACAGTTTATTTCAAAGAAGACAATCAGTAAGATATGTAGATGGCATGAATTGAAGCAGAATTTTTCCTAACTGTGATTGAGTACCTCTCCGTTTAAGCCTATCTCTCAATCCTATCGCAGGCTCGCAGCAGTACAACTAAGTCGTCGTACTACCACGATATCGTACTAATGCGACTCTCGACCTGCATGGGCCACCACTAAAAACGTGTCACGACCCGCACCACTGTGAGGGTACGAGCACGTAACAATGCCCAGCCTACGCCGCAGTGTCGGCGGTAGAACGCTGTCCTAGGTTACTATCTAATCAACAACTCACGCAATTATATAATGTACTTGTCAAAACTCAACTCCGAACGGAGGACAAGTATATATATAAAGAATCTCAATCACAGTCTAAGAACGATAAGATATCACAGAAGTTATAACTAAAGACTAAATAACAGAATAAAACCAACAACTAATAAATATAAACTCAGAAAATCTCAACTACAATCTCAACTACAATCTCAACTAAATACAACTCAAGTTCTAAACATGAAAGCTGAACAACAACTAGCTAATCTCCCAATCACTCCTGAGTGTCGGGGCCATAGGTAGCTAAACCATCTCCACAGTAATATGTAGGGCATGTGTCCTCAGGGCAGTCATCTGTAAAAATTTTCAACAGGTCCAGTCAGGACAGGAACGAGTACAACTCATCAAGAAAACCCAAGTAAAAGACAGAGAACTATAAAGCAGTTATAGACAGTTTTATTGATGAATATGGCAGTTTTTTTATACGGGTGATGGTACAGAGAAACAGTAAGATACAAGGAAAGGAAAGTAACTAAAACAAGAGAAGAATGATGGCAATAAAGACTGTAAAATAAATCTAGCTGAACTAAAGAAGTCATAATGAGTCCAGGCAGTAATGTAAAACAAGTGTAAACTGCTATAAATCCAGTACGGGATGAATCTAATACAAGATGAATCCAGTACCAGATGATTCTAGGTAGTGATCAAGAATCCAGGTGAGTCCAGCTAATCTAATAGTGTGTTTTAAAATACCGAGATCGACATGTAAACGGCTGTGGGTAATCAGGCACACCTCTCACTGATCAGGCGAGAGATGGCTATGCTTCCAGTAGATTCCAGTTGGAGATTCCAGATTTGGGGTATGTCTACATGTCTTACTCAATATTTTTCCGCCCCGTAATACAAATGAATCCAGAATTCGACACGAGAATCGAGATGAGTCCAGCCAAAATATGATGATTCCAGAAATAGATTTCGGAATGATTCCAGTGATTCCAGTAATAGAGGCCAGATAATATGGTGAGTGTGTCGCATACATGAATCCAGAAATATCCATACGTGTGGTATCAGAGAATCACATAAAACTAAATAGAATTGAAATACAGTAACTGGCAAATAAATGAGAGAACTATCAGAGAATGTACTCGCCTGATACTCTGAAAAGAGTAGTGTAATGTCAGATGTCTGCACCGGAGTCATAATGTCCTAAATAGAACAATACAGGTTATAATGTGTTTAAAATAAGATAGATGAAGTTTATGATGCATCTACATAATTTCTAGGCCAATCTAGGTCAAAGTCAACTCTGGTCAACCCTAGAAGTCAAACTAGGTCAACCAAGTCAAACCTAAGTCAAATTAGTCTATTCTAGGTCTAACAAACCATTCTAGGTCCTAACAAGGCTAAACAGTCTCATCTAGACTCACTAACCATAGGCTATAGGCTAGTGTAACTAGATACCATGTATAGGTATCTCATATAGGTGTCTATAGCCATACCTCTATACCATATATCTAACACCATATATTCTCACCTATATATAACCTACATATATACCCAACCATATATAATACCCACAATCAAATATATATATATATATATATATATATATATATATATATATATATATATATATATATATATATATATATATATATATATATATATATATATATGTACCCATACACATCTATATAACCCTATATAGCCAAACCTACATGATACCCACATATAACCCCTCTATATATATAATACCTATATGTATATATAACACACTATATATATAATACTCTATATATATATGATACACTATATAATGCCCTATATATAGATATATATATGTACATTACAATATATATATAGAGAGAGAGAAGGAGAGTGTGACAGTGGCAAGTGGCAGTGGTGTGAAACACAGCAGGGGGGTTTAAACCCTGAAAATAACTAAGAGGGGAACCCAACCCACACACTCATATATACATATATTTAACCACCCATACATATCTACATATACACATTAAAAATGAATGAAATTCATTTTAGAATTCAGAAAAATACAAAAAAAAGGCAAACTGGAACACTGTTCATTACTGAACATTGGGTAAACCCAAAACTCTGAAAAACTGAGCTCTTAACCATACCTATCTAACAGGTACTCTATAACAGACCTCCCACATTCCTAATACCAAACTGGGAACACAGAGAACAGTGTGTGTCAGTGAGTAGTGAAACAAAGTGTCACAGTGTCCAATGTGAAGTATAACAGATATGTGTGCAAGCATGTCAATAGTGAACTAGTGTCCAGTGGCTGTGTCAAACATGTGTCATGTGTGTATAAATGAATTGAGTGAGCATGTGTGATCTCAGATTTGTGCAATGACAGTCCAATCTCATATCGAAATCCCATGTAATCACAATATCAAGAATTGGAAAACATCAACACCATACATACATTCTCAGGAATTAGCTCCACATGTCAGTTAATGTAATAGGGTGTCAAGTTGACTGGGTGTGTGAGTGCATATGTGAATTCTCAGGATTTAGTTTACTAATTTATCAGACAATGTGTGTGAAAACTCAGGATATAGTGTTAGCTAACTTAGGAATGGTTTCATGTATCAGACAATGGTTTCATGTATATAAAATCAGGAGTATCAGTGATGTTTTCATTTAGCAGTTAACACATAATCCAAACTAAATTGAAATCTCAAACCTAACACCTATCATCCATGCCAACTACCAATCTTTATCAGTGAGCTAAACAATGCAATATGGATTATACATGGCAATTAAGCATCAGGTTCAGTCAATAGGGTTAAAGAGAAAATCAATTTACAGTTAACTAACCAATCCCTATGTGAATCCATTCCCAGGTTTCAAATGACAGCCCAAAACCTGATTTGAACTCCAAAGACCCACACCAATCAGTAAACAATCCTTGGATAAGTCTAATACACATGTAGGAATCATTCAGGGATTTAAAACAACATTTAAAATCAGTTCAAAAGGAAATCAAATTCAGGAATTCGAATTTAAATACATGGTATCAGAGAATTTGGGAAATAAAAAATTAACAATGAAAATTAATTTAAAACCCAAATACAAAGGTTGGTAACTAATCTAACACATCCATACGTGTTGTATCAAGTGGTTCGTGTCCAAAAAAATTGGACACGAAGTGTCCAGACGCCTCGAGCACACACAGACACACTCGAGCACGCACAGTGTCGTGCAGGCGTGTCACAGAGTCGTGTGCATGACACACGACACGTGACATGTCGTGCTTGTGTCCAGATACTCGCCATGGATAGGGGAACGTGTCCCACTGCCTGAGTCGTGTCCACGAAACTTGTGGTGTCGTGTCGAACTGCGTATCAGCGCACGTTTGCACGCGTATTCGACAGCTCGTGCGTGTCCCGTGCGACCAGTGCGGGGAGGATTTCTCCTCACACACAAAACGAGAGGCTTCCAAATTTTGGGAGCATGGTGGCAGTCACTGCCCCAACACCCACCCAAAATTTTGTGTGTCCTCGTGTCCTGTGTCGGGAGAAACAGAACCCGTGATGCAGGACACAGGGACAGTGCACAGACAGCGTGTTCGTGTCCTCGTGTGGACACGACACGACACCAAAATCAAGAATTAATAAGAAAAATAATTAGGCAAGCTCTAGAGCTAAGATTCTATTCAAATACATTCCAAAAATTTGAACAAAATGTTGGTTGAGGCATTACATCAAACACATCAAACATGACACTGATACGTGTCCTGTTAGGACACGAAATGGACAAAACTTTTGGGGATTCCTATTCCTAGAGTTAGGTTAGGGCTAGGGCATCCTAGAAATGCAATTAAACAGGAATTTCATGGGTTAGAATAGATTATACATATTGATGTGCAAAGCTCACAAAAGCCTCAAATGGAATGGTTCTCTAAGCCTCAAAAACTCCCACAAATTGATCCTACTCTGAAATATTCTTACACAAACAGAAAGAATAGAAGAATTAGGTCCTAATGTAATTGATTTGAAGGAAAATGGAGTTGAAATGGATTTCCTATGATTTTAGAAAGATGGAGACTCACCTCTTCCAAAACTTGCACAAATCCCAATGGAGGCTAGCCCTAAATTCTAGGAAGGGATTAAATAGGGGGAAAGGATCAATAGTGGCTGCCATGGGCTGATTAGGGTTAGGTTTGGTTAATGGTGTGGGCCTATGGGCTATAAGTCAAGTCATTAATCATGACTTATGAAGTCATAAGCCATATTAGTCAATCAACTCTAAATCTCTCCAAACAAGTTCCAATGACTTAAACTTCACTAAATTAGGTCAAACCAAGTTTACTTAACCTAACCAAGGGATCTTAACCTAGGTTAGTCACTAGGTTAGTCTTCTAGTCAACACTAGTCAAAGTCAACTATAGGCCCAAATCAATTCTACTAAAAATCACTAAAAATCACTAAAAATCATAATATGAAATAAATACCCTTAAATAATAATTATAATTATAAAATTTTAAAATTATCCTCATCTGGAAAACTGGGTGTTACATAAAATGACGGAGAATGGCCATTCTCCGTCATTTTAGTACGGAGAATAGCTAAGATCCATCAAGTACACGGAGAATGGCCATTCTCCGTGTAATTTAGAAACGGAGAATGCCATTCTCCGTACTAAATTATACAGAGAATGGTCATTCTCCTACGTTTTAACACTGGGAATAACCATTCTCCGTGTAAATTAACACGGAGAATATCATTCTCCATTTTAATTAAGACGAAGAATGTCATTCTCCGTTTTATTTAACACGGAGAATGACATTCTCCGTGTTAATTTACATGGAGAATAGCTATTCTCCTGTATTTTAACACTGGAATGACCATTCTCCGTGTTAAATTACACGGAGAATGGCATTCTCCATTTTATTTAACACGGAGAATGTCATTCTCCGTGTTTTTAATACGGAGAATAGCCATTCTCCTGCGTTTTAACACTGTAATGGCCATTCTCTGTGCTAAATTACACGGAGAATGGCCATTCTCCGTGTAAATTAAGACGGAGAATGACCATTCTTCGTGTAATTTAGTACGGATAATGGCCATTCTCCGTGTAAATTAAGACGGAGAATGCCATTCTTCGTGTTACTAACACAGAAAATGACTATTCTCCGTGTAAATTAAGACGGAGAATGACATTCTCCGTATTACAAACACGGAGAATGGCCACCCTCATGCAAAATTAACATTTTTCGTGTTCTAACACGGAGAATGACCATTCTCCTGCATTTTATGGTCAGTTGAAACTTTGAAGGGCCATAACTTTTGACTGGGAGGTCGAAACGAGGCCCCGTTTGTCCCAAAACGAGCGTATCTTCGAGGAGTCTGAAAGTAACCGTTTTTTTCGTTAGACGGCCTTCCGAAATTTTAGAATTGCAAAAAAATGATGTTTTAACCTCCGTTTTAACACTTTTGCCGTTTGTCTCGGTCTTTCCAAAATTTTCCGACGAGTTTTTGAAGATTTTTGAGGAGAAAACCTAGATTCGAAAGTGAGCAGCGTATGGAAGAAGATGAAGTATCGAAACATTTTTTTAAGAGTAGTTTTGTGGGTGTTTTCAATAAATTAGAAGGAAGGGCAAAAAGGTCATTCGGAACCCTCTTTATATATTTTTTGCTAATTCTGGGCACGCGATGCAAGTTTCTTTTGCGGTGGGTTTTTCATAAAACTTTTTAAATTTTTGGGTATTTCATAAATTTTCCCATTCTACTTTTTCATCCCCATAAAAGTTTTAAAAAAAAATTGATATCCCATATGTGAACAAAACGAGGCGTTACAGAATCCCAATCTGCACACCCACTTCATATATAGATCTCAAACCAATGTAGTTGCTAATAAAATTAGATTTTGGTAACATATACTAAAGGTAAATGCTAATATAGTATTAAATAATATATTTACATGAATACTTCTATCAATTCATTTATCGATACACTTATTTTATTTAAGTATATATTAATAAATATAAATTTTGCATTAATAAATACTTTGATAAAAATATTTATATAAAATATATATTTATCAATGTATTAACATAACACATGTTAACAAATCTTAAAAATTTTAATATGATTTTTTTTCTAGTTCATAATTTTAGACATGTTCCGTATTATTGTTACGTTTTTTTTTAGAAATAGAAACAATTTTTTCTTTCACAAACTACTCCAAAAACTATGATTTTTTTTTTTTTTGAAAACATACAAAACAAGGTGTACCAAAGTACCATACTCAACTTTATCTGATATGCTTTTGCTTATTATTTAAAAGAAACAACATATGGGCGATGATGAGTCTGGCCTGCGCGATGCGGGGCAAGAACAACGTCAGAGTATCGATGACAAATGGCCACGATCTGAGCTTGCGTAGGTCACGAATGTGACGTCCTTTCATGATAAGTCAATGGATAGGACGTCGCACGGAAGATCGAGGGCCGGCACCATTCTACCACGGATATAAATGACAACCGACCACGCGACCAGTCATGCGGCGCCGTAAGGACGTCGAAAAAACGTAGCAAGGACGTTGTCCGCATAAAACAGGTGACTGGGCGGCGGCGGCTGTTGTAGGCGTCGTGAAGACGTCGGAGGCGCCTTCGACGTCGTGGGGGAAGCTAGGCGTTGAGTTGCGGGCGTCGAAAGACGTCATGGTCGTCTCGTGGAGCTCTGCAGCGCGAGGTGTGCGTGCGGGACGATAATGACAAAGCCAGTGCGGACAAGATCCGCACGAAGAGTCCGAAGTGAAACTGACGACAGGCTAAAAATTATGCGGGGGGATACACGATTTAACTGAGCCTGCAAATGCTATCTGGTGAAAAAAGAAAAAGAAAAAAAGAAGAAGAAAAACATATGTTGTATTAGTCCGATCTCTCTAGCCTAGTGGTATCAGAGTGGACACCCGGAGGAATCGACAAGATTCGAGTCATTCAATTGTGTGTGTGCGTGGAATTAAAAAAAAATATGTTGCATTATTTTTGTAATAGAAACTTATATTTCTTTTATTAGTTATTTTAGTTTTTGGAAAGGTGATCGTTTGTTTCGGAAAAAAAGAGTACTATATTTTTCTTTTCTTTTTTGAATAATAATAACTGAAAGAATTTGACGGTTAGTCACTAACGATTTTTGTTAAAAGTTGATGTTTCATATATTATGGGAATTCAATTGAGGTACAGGTTGAATTAAGGTAACATAAATTTTAAAAAATTCAAACTTTTCATGTTATTTTCAGTTTTTCATTAGACCAATCCAAATAAGTTAAGAAAATCATAGTTAAAAGGAGCTTATCCTCTCCCAAGAACGGGGAACACCATATTGCAAGTGCATCTTACAGGACATTGAAGGACCACCTAATGAATTCCTCCCAAGGACCACCCCCTCTCCTCCTCCCAACCCCACTCTACCCCACTTAATAATAAAAAATAGAATACTATATAATAATAATAATATATTACTAATATATTACTCTATATAAATATTAATCCCCCCAACGCCGCTCCCTCCTCCCTCTATTGAACAAGTGTGCGAGTATAGTAGTACTGGATGCCACCACCTCTTCCCCCCTAGCTCTCCTTTCCAAGTCAAGACCCCCACAAATAAG
Organism: Iris pallida; assembly: GCA_029216955.1. Taxonomy (NCBI): domain Eukaryota; kingdom Viridiplantae; phylum Streptophyta; class Magnoliopsida; order Asparagales; family Iridaceae; genus Iris; species Iris pallida. The sequence goes on along the minus strand of JANAVB010033011.1, from coordinate 9,353,027 downwards.
TAACACATTTCTTCGAGTCGATATGAATCTAACCCTCACTCTCTCCCTAGCCTCCTCCGCACTCTTCCTCCTCCTCGTCCTCGTCGTCGCCGGCTTCCTCATGTTCCTTCGCAGGTGTTTCGGCCGGCCGGGAGCCCCCCGCCCCCGCCCAAAGCAAGACGACGCTGCCGACGTCGAGTGCGGCAAGCCGGTCATCAGCACGTCCAAGATTGCCGACGAATCCGCGGCTCGCCGCTACGTCTGGGCCGAGGTGGAGGCGATGACCGCAGGATTCACCACGGAGGTGGTCGGCGAGGGCGGCTCCAGCACGGTCTACCTGGGCCGCCTCCCGGACTCCAGGGCGGTCGGGGTCAAGGTCCAGCGCAGCAGCGAGCGCCTCCGCCGCGCCTTCCTGCAGGAGCTCGACGTGCTGCTCCACCTCCGCCACCCGAACATTGTCAGCCTAGTCGGATACTGCGCCGATCGTGGTAATTATTAATTCGGATTTAAATTATTTTTTTGGAAATTTTTGACTTATATCCCGCTTAATAATTTAGCAAATACTCTTGTTCCAAATGTTGAAATTAGCATATATCTCTAAATTTTTTTAACCAGCAAATAGCCAAATACCACTATTTTTAGTATGGAATAATAAAAAATATAAGATATATTTTCACTTTTTAAATATTTTTTTTTGGAGTATTTGGTAGATAAAAAATATAATGGAAGTGTAGGATAGTTTCAACATTTAGAATGAGTGTATTTGCTAAATTATTCCTTATATATTTAAATTTGTACTTAGATTATATTTTTTTAAATTTTATTAGACTTTTATCACATTTTTTATCGCGTAAAGTATTCATTTTGTTGCTAAAAATATTCCCTCCGTCAAAAAAAATTTCTTTTTGGAAAAAATATGTATTGTAATTTGTAAGTACAAATTCATAGTGAAAGTCAATTTTGTTTTACGTTCTATTCTGATAATTTAGTTGAAATTAATATAATTATTTATTATTTTTCAGATGAAGGCGTGCTGGTGTTCGATTACGTGCCGAACGGGACGCTGTTCGACAACCTGCAGTCCGACAAGAGGACGCCGCTGACGTGGGCGCAGCGGATGCGTATCGCCTACGGAGTCGCCTCCGCGGTGGCCCACCTCCACGGGGGCAGCGGCGGGGCGCTGCAGATCGTCCACGGCGACCTGACCTCCTCCAACGTCCTCCTCGACGGCGACCTGAAGCCCTACCTCTGCGACCTCGGCTCCGCGCTGGTCGGCTTCTCCGCCGCCGTCGGCCCCTCGCGCTTCCTCCTCCTCGGCTCGCCCGGCTACGCCGACCCCCTCCTCCTCCGCACCGGAGTCGTCTCCAAGAAGACGGACATCTACAGCTTCGGCGTCCTGCTGCTCGAGCTGATCACCGGGACGCCGGCGTTCGTCGAAGAGCCCGCGGACCGCTCGCACTCGCTGCTCACGGCCGCGGTGGGCCCCGTGGTGAGGGACGCGGAAGGGAATAGGGAGAAGGTGAGGGGCATTTTGGACCGGAGACTGGAGGAGTTCGACGAGGGGGAGCTGACGGCGGTGGCGGCGGTGGCGGGGAGGTGCATTGGGGATCGGCCGGCAATGCGGCCGTCGATGGAGGAGATCCTGGGGATCATGAGGGACTCGATCGCGTCCGTCGACGGCGGATCGGACGGCAAGGGAGGCTGCTGACTCGGACGAGCAAAAGGTTGTTTACGCAAATATTTGCTGATTCAGATGGTAGTAGATTTTGATGTAAAATTTTAAACTCTTAGGTTTTGATTTTTGTCAGCAAATGCTTTAATTTTGAGTGCAATATCGAAAGATGTGGCGTCTGTAGAAATTAGTGGCTTTACATGTAAATATGCAATTTGTATGACGCGTCTACGGAAGTAACAAATGATGGGAAATAATCCATACAAATGATGGCTATTCATAGAAGAATTTGGTTATTATGGGAGTGACTGAATCATTGAAAGCGAAAGCTAACCAGAAGTCAACTTTGAAACGTTATACATTTTTTTTCTTCTTCACTTTCTAATTTTTAAAAGAAGATGCAGAATTTTAGTTAGTCATAAGCAACTACCATGACTAGTACTGAACAAATAAATGCAACAAAGTTGTTGTGGACCCGACAAGTAGAAAAGAAAAGGTAATTGTGGCTCATGTGAATGATGATGACTTCATGGGTTTCTCTCGGTGACACATGACTCTTTTTGGGTTCTTTGCTTGGGTGCGGATGGCACTTTTATGGGTGACGATTGTTCTCTTCATGTGTTGCGCAAGCAATTTGTCTCTTTTCTTTTTTGGCTTTCAATGCTCGGTGTGTAGGTGCAGAGCACTAGTGTGGAGTGGGAAAGCTAGCTGTACTACTGTCCTCATTCACTGGCAGTGCTCGGGATCTGGATTTGCCCATCAGTTGGATGACTGAAATGAGTCCCAGAGAGTCATTCAACTCCACCCATGACCTATAATTGCTCTCGCCGGGAGGGGTGAGCATTATTCGGTTTTGAATCGAAAATCGAATCGAATCGGACTGAATAAAAGATTTGGTTCGATTTTAAAAAAAATTGGTTTAGTTTTGATTTTGAAAATACTAAATTTTTTTATTCGGCTTCGATTTTGGGTTTCGGTCCAAAACCGAAAACCGAATAAGAAAATTTAGTTTATATATATATATATATATATATATATATATATATATATATATATATATATATATATATATATATATATATAATAAATATATCTAGGTATATTTAGTTATTATATATATTAACAAAAAAAAACACAAATAAATCCAAAAATCGAATAAACCGAAAACACAAATCAACTTTACAAAATTTAGAAGTTTTACACTTGAAGAAAAATATAAGCTTTTACAATTATAGAAAACTACCACACATCTAACTAGTCTTCTATGGTTTGGCCTTTGAGTCTCTATCTCCCCCTCGTATGGTCCATAGCACAAAAGTAGACACGTCATCCTCACCTATAACAATGATCCAGTCAGGAAAGGAGCAGAGTACAACCATATTGCAATTAATGTTGTTAGTCCAAAATAAGTTAGAACAAGCGAGAAACAATGATGACAAAGAGTATATAAAGAACTAGTACTAGCAAGGTATGAACGATCAAGATATGAAACAGCAAGATGAAATCTAACAAGATATAAACTGGCAAGATGTAAACTAGCAAGATATGAACTAACAAGATAATGGACTAGATAAAGGAAAAATAGGAACCATTATGTGTGTGAAATACCTTTTAATACGTGAACGGCTGGGCTAATACGGTACTTCATACGATGGCTATTCAGTAATTGGTACGGCTAACTCATACGTGGGTGTGTATGACTTAGCTATCATTCGGTAACGGTAATTGGGTTTGTTCACGTATTTACCGAGTATTTTCCCTCCCGACTCTCTAACAATCTGTAAGCCCACTTCCCATTTTTTTTTATTTGTTTATGATTAATTTTATGGCCATTGTGAGTCATGCCAAAGCTTGTAGGTGGGCTATGACCATATTAAGGTCATATGACCTCTAGATAGCTTATATATTTAATATTTAGCTATTTTATATTTTTCTACAATTTTTGGATATTTTTAGGTATTTAATATTTAAGGTTTTATTATTTTAAGGACTTTCAGGATTTATCGTAAGGTCGTACGGGGGTATTTCTGGGCCAAATATTTTATTTGGACTTTAAATGACTAAAAATATTTTCTAGAATTTTTTATAATTTTTTTGGATTTTTTAGAATTTTTGAAATTTTTTATATAATTAAAACATATAGAATTTATACATTATAGGTTTTTGGAACTTACTGCGAGGTCACACGATGATATTTTGTGTTAAAATATTTTATTTATATTCTAGATACTTAGATATATTTTCTGGAATTTTCTAGAATTTTTTTTGGATTTTTTTGCAATTTATTTTGATTTATTTGGACTTAAAATAATTTTTAAATAATTTTTTGAATTAAATAAATAATTACCCAATAATCCAAAAGGGGAGGAGCCCACCTGTCGGCGCTGCTACTGTAGCCGCCTCTCTCTCCTATATATATGCATGTATATTCACAAACCCTAATTAAATTCCAGCCGCCTTTTGTGGGAGAACTTATCTAGGGTTTTCGACTTCCCGAAACGATTTCCGCCAACCCCGACGTGCTTTTTGTGCGCCGTTTTTTTTGTTGGAAGCATATTGAGGTATAGTTTCTGAATATAAAATTTATTTTCGTATATTTTATACCTAATTTTCTAAAAAATTCGTAGAGTGTCGGTTGTCCGAAACTTGACACGTTTCGGTATTTTCGAGATTCCGAGAAAACCAGAAATTGAAATCACGAACCGTTTGAAGTTTCGGAAAGCTAACACAGAGCTCTACGACATATATTTTTCCTAAAAATTATTTTGTTCATCTAATATTTTATTTATTCTATTGAACTCAGAACTGATCGGTTGATCTCCGTTTTGGTCACGATTAGCCATAACGGCGATATCTTTTGACCAAAACATGATTTTGTGGCACGGTTGATTCCAGCGCACTCGTGGCACTGAAATCTACCGAGGTGCACTTTTAAAATCAAGAGTTCACAGCGTTTGACTAAAAAGTCAACAGCACATCTCGATTTGTGTACCATAGTTTCCAAAATTGGAAACATGACTTTTGATGGCCAAACTTGTATTTTTAGATTATATTCAGATTATTATTAGGTTAAATTAGGTTTTTAAGTAAATTATTATAGAATTAATTATTATTAGATTAGTAACCCAACTAGCCACTATTTAGAACTAGAACATTAGAATTGATTTGTGGTTTTCGTGCATGGTTCGTGGTGCGATGTGTGTTATAGGTTGACAGCTTATAGATCGACATCCTCTCATCCTCAGCTTGTGACCACGGTTTGTGCAAGGATTCAGGCAAGTGCAGTATTGCATTTATGTTTTAGTTCATTATAACGTTTACTCTATAGTTTTCTCGTTTGATATCCCGTTGAGTCATTGCTTGATATTCCATTGAGACACAATTGTGATACGGTAGTTATCGTATCCTTCTTAGTGTATTATTGACCGTTATTGATTGTTAGAGAGTCGGGAGAGGAAATACTCGGTAAATACGTGAACAAACCCAATTACCGTTACCGAATGATAGCTAAGTCATACACACCCACGTATGAGTTAGCCGTACCAATTACTGAATGATAGCCATCGTATGATGTGCCGTATTAGCCCAGCCGTTCACGTATTAAAAGGTATTTCACACACATAGTGGTTCCTATTTTTCCTTTATCTAGTCCATTATCTTGTTAGTTCATATCTTGCTAGTTTACATCTTGCCAGTTTATATCTTGTTAGGTTCCATCTTGCTAGTTCATATCTTGATCGTTCATACCTTTCTAGTACTAGTTCTTTATATACTCTTTGTAACACCCTGTTTTTCAAATGAGGGTAATTTTTAATTTTTATAATTTTGATTAATCGATAATAGGATTTAACTCATGTTGTGATTTTTGGTAATTTTTTTAATCAATTTAAAACTATTTAAAATGTTGAATGTGATTTTGATGGTTAACTAGTTAATCCCTAGTTTTGCTAAGCTTAGAGACTAACCATGACCATGGGGACCTAACCATGTGATTAGAATAACTATTTACAACTTTTTAAGCTAAGGGTATTTTGGTCATTTCGTGACTTTTGAATTATTTAGGATTTTGATTAATTAGTAAATTTTAGATTATTTTAAAAATATTTAAATTGATGTATTATGATTTTGGTCATTTTTCATATTTTAATATTTTGGGAAAATTTTATATTTTTAATATTGTTTTTATTGGATTTGTTTAGTCGGGTTTGAGTTTCGTCTCGTTCCGACTTGTATTGTGATCCGGGTAGCTTGAACTCTAGATGGGACCCAATATTAAGTTAAGCATGGCTCACAAGACCCAAAATTAAGTTAGTTAATTAAACTAATTTTTATCATGTTAGAATGGTTAAGTTAGAGACTCAAAACTAGATCATTTTGACCCCAAACTTGAACCTAGTCTAGACTTAACCATATGAGACTAGAGAGAGGCAATTAGGACATTTCCCATTAGCCCTAATGGACTCTTTATGGCAGCCACCTTTAGGAGAGAATGATTCATTTCATTCATTACAATCTTGCCTCTTTTATTTTCCTTTTGTTCTTTCCCAATTTTAGAGAGCCTTCCCATTGATTTGATCTCCAAATCAAATCATTCCTTCACCAAACCTTTCCTTAATCATTCCCATTCTCCAAGGGAAGGGTGCTACCAAGGATTGGAAGAGGAGTGCAAGGAGGAGTGTCCACTTTGAGGGATCTTCGTATCGGAGCCGTGTCCTAAAGGATTTCATTGGGATTCCACTCCCAATAGGTGAAATCCATCCTATAAATCGATTTTCTTTGCATATAAATTAGTTTTGAATCCGTAGGATCCATCCTCATGCATGTGTCCCATTTAGGTTCAAATTTGAGGCCATTTGGAGCTCTCTTGAGGATTTTAGATATGTGTCTTGTGTCCTACTTGATTAGATCCCAAATTAGGACACCCCATGTGTATGTATGTATGATAATAGTTTAAATAGATATTTAAATTCAGTTTTATAATGGTTAGAGAGTGGATTGAACTTAGTTAGGATGGTTAGAATGAGTTTCATTTGGATACCTATGTTTGAATCCAAGTATCTTGGCCTATATGTGTTCTTTTGTCAAATCCGTCATAATTTTTATCCACGTTTTTATTAACCAAAGCAACTTTGAAATGTCATAATTTTAGCTTAGAACTCCGATTTATCTTTCATTTTTTTAAAAGAACCGTATCGAAGTTATCTTTCCAAATATATATTTTAGTAATCCAAATTCTTTCTGTAACTTTCTGTAGAATTATTTGAGTGTCAGCTGTACGAAAGATGAATGTGTTTCGGTATTTTCGCAATTTTGGGAGCTTCCGGACACGAAAATGCGATCCGTTTAAAGTTTCGGAAAGCTAACACAAAGGGCTACGACATACTTTAATCCTAGAATTTAGTGAATACCCAATTGGTATAGTATTGGTTTTAAGTAGACGAGTGACTGTACGATATATGCATTTTGTGTAACCTATGAGCCTATGTAGTATGGATATTAAATGAATATAGAGTATGTAATGCATGATATGTTAGATGAATGAAATGATATATATATGATATATATTCTTTTTCCATTAATGTATATATATGGTTGAATGCAAGCATGTAGGAATGCAATTAATATAATGCATATAAGCAATGCATGAATGAAAGAATGATATACAATGTATGCATGAAAGTATATAATGAATGCTAGATATGAATGCAAGATATATATGTAATGATAGATATGAATGCATAATGTATAAATATTGTAATACAATATATAATGATAACATGTATGGTAATGTAGAGTATATGATGCAAGCATGAATGAATGGAGAAAATACATGTATATAGGTAATATAGAATGTAATATATGAAAGGAATGAATGATAATATATAACATGATATGTAAGGTAATGTAAGGTATGAAATATATGATGTGTGCATGTTTGTATGTCTCTATGTTAATGTATGAAATGATATGAATATACAATGTATGCATATGTATAAAACATGTAGGTAATGCATAGATGCATGAATGAAATGAATGTTTGCAATATGTTAATATAAATACAAGTATCTAATATGCATGAATGTAAGTATAATATAATATAAGTATACATGTATGTATCATATAAATATAATATACATGATATGTATGTATGTATGTATACAAGGTAAGTAAGTATGTATGTATTTCTATAAACTGAGTTAACCTATAAACTTTTACACACATGCATTCATACACCCTTTGACATCATGTATCCCATGTCACATACACCTACCTATCACTAAATTTTAGAACATTAACACATATCCTTTCACACACATGCCAAACACACACATACTCACTTACTCTTTTACCTCTTTTTCTCTCTCTATATATATGTATGTGCCTATATACATAGCTTTCCTATATATATCTATGTATATGAATATATGAATAGTGATGTATATATATATATATATGTGGGATGTACATATAGGTAGCCTATATGTTATGAGTGTACTACAATATATTAGATATATATATATATATTGTTATGTGTATATGTGTTTGTGGTTTGGCTTAGGCATGATATAGCCTATATCCTAGGGCTCTTAGCCTATGGTGTGTCTGTTTGCCTAGTGAGAGTTTAGTTAGACTTGTTTAGTCTTGATTAGGCCTAGAATAGACTAGTTAGATTAGTATAGACTTATTTGGTTTAGGTTTGACCTAGTTGACCTAGTTTGACTAGTCTAGTTGACTAGAGTTGACCAAAGGTTGACTTTAGCCTAGATTGACCCCAAACTTCATGTAGATGCATTGTAGCAGTCTATTTCCTTATTTTAGACTTGTTGTGACTTGTACTGTTCTATAGGAGACAGACATCACTCCTCGGACAGTATATTCTCTTCGGACATTCAGGATACCAGGCGAGTACTTTCTCTGATCATTTCATATCCTATTTAGAATTATTTTCCTGCTTTAAATTACTTTACTTGATACTGTCACGTTGGTCACATGGATTAGTACTATATGGATCCCTTCTTGAGATGTTATCCCTTCAGGGAGCATCGGGTACTTCATGTTCTGTGCGTTTCACTTACATGGCGTATCACTATGCTTCATTAGTTCATTGAATCACTTGTGACATGTACTCTCATGATCACAGAGTCTTCTATGAATCCTTCCATTTATTGGGCTTCCTAGAATCCTCATTTATGGGACAACCATGTACCACCCTTCGGGGGCCATTGCATGGAATCATAACATAACCTGGCTGGATCCTTGTGTATTGATTGGGGGTACGGGAGAGTAGAAGTGGACATGTGAATAATACCCAAGTAGTATCTCATCAGAATCATTCCGTAGTGTCTCATCAGAATCATCCTATGCCATTTACATGTCTATATTGTACTCTGACTCACTAGCCACTGTTAGTTCTCTATTGTATAATAAATATTTCTATTACAGTTCTCTCTCTTTGTTTATATACTGTATTTCCTTCAGTATCTGTATCTTACTTTACTGCATGATCATATTTTCTAACCTGCTATGAACTGTTGAGATGTATTGTGCTCGCTCCTGTCCTGACTGGACATGTTGATAAATTTTACAGATAGCCTGGAGGTTGCCTGCTAGCCTAGAGGAGACACAGTAGAGGTTGTATAGATAGCTAGGGTTTTGCTTATAGCTTATTTTCAGTTATCTTGAGTTGTATTTATGGATTACTGTATTTGAGCTTTGAGATGTATTTCTGGGTTTGTGTATCTTAGACACTTAGACTTCTATCTACTGTATCTCTTTTGGATTTCATGTTTTATCTATCTTCCATTATGCTCTACCTTAGATGTGATTGAGTTTACATTCTGCTATGTCACCCCCATTCGGGGAGTATAAACTGCTTAGCCTTATACTGTTAGATGCATGAGACCTAGGACAGCGTTCTACCGCTGACACTGCTGCGTAGGCTGGACGTACCCACGTCTCGTGCCCTTACTCTAGGGTACGGGTCGTGACACGTTTTTAGTGGTGGCCCATGCAGGTCGAGATTCGCATTAGTACGATTTTGTAGCAGCGCAACGACTTAGCTATACTACTACGAGCCTGCTATAGGATATAGAAATTAAGATGTTAGGATGAGAGGATACTCAATCACTGTTAGGATTCCTTGAGAGATTCCTGGGATGACCCTTGAGAATCTCATTTTGAACTCTGATTTAAACTCCCTTTCCCTTATTTTGATTCACCTTTTTCCTTGATTTGAATTTGATTTTGGTGGATTCATTGTAGAACTTTGAATCCTGGTATTAGTTGATAATTTTGATAAAATTCTGTAGTTGTTGATTTTAATTTTGTATTTAATATTTTCAAATTCAAGGCACTCAATCATACTTAGGATTCTTTGAGAGATTCCTGGGACGACCCCTGAGAAACTCATTTTTGATTTTCAATTGGAATTCCTTTTTCCTCTCGTTTGGATTCACCCTCATTTTTGCTATTGAATTTGAGCTTGATGGGTTCATCTCGTTTGAACATATGAGAAAGAACAGATCTTCATTACTCCTTCTTGCCATTATTTTCTTGCATTCCTATTTTCTTCTTATCTTAAACTCTGTCTAATTACACCAATCACCCATATCTTATCATCCCTACCAGATGTACCTCGAAACCCTTGAATCTTCATATCTTCTGCCTGGAAAAGACTGAAGAAGTGATATGAATCATGTAGCTCAGAGGAGACATAACTGATTATTATATGATGATCTAGAGGAAATCAAAATATGGAGTGTTCAATATTGAAACCTTGAGATAGAAATGTGGTAAAGGTCTCGAATAGAATCAAGAGATGTACACTACCAATCTAAAAACAATCACATTTAGGGAGATTTTAGGGTTTTGAGATAGTTTATAGGTGTATTCAAACTGATGAAGATATTCAAGGTCAACCTAGATTTGAGAACCTCGAAACTCTGGTTATTGATTCTTGGGAAGTTTTACCCTAAGGCTATGTAGAAGGTTAGTAATAGAAAAGAGAAATTAATTGCATTCAATAAGGATATTGAACAAGATATTACAAGGAAATGACTAGGGATAGAGGGAACATAAAGTTATAGAAATTTAGAGATTGTTGTAGAATTTTTTTTAGGAGAATAATATTCAAAGGTGTATGTCGAAGAAAATACGAAAGTTGATTTTTTTTGATGGAGGATAAGTTTTGTAAGGCCTAAAGGTATTTAAATTAAATAACACGAGGAGAACCATTTGAACAAGTTCAAGGAATTCGTAAACGGGATTTAGAGGTTTCGGGCCAAATTTAAGACAAGGTGAAAGAATTTAGAAATTTGAATAAATGGTTAATGTTGATTCCTAAATGTGAAGGCTATGCTTCATGAGTAATGTTTGGAAATTGGAAATTGTCTACGGTAGTCATGGTAAAGGCTTAGGTAAAGGTTAAATTTTTATATGGAGACTGGTGAGGTAAGGATACGATTGGCAAGTTATGACCAGATGAACTTAAGGGTATCAGAAACAGATGATTAACTTGATCTTCCTTATCTTGTGCATTTATTTACCACCTCTTGAACCCCCACTTTCTATTTTGAGATCCTTTGACGTTCCTTATCGTGACCTTGACATTCAGAATGTAATTAGCTGTTACCCTCCAACAAATCTTATATGCAAGACCTAGACGAACTCACCTTCAGGTAGGTATATCATGTCCCACTAAAATCCGTCTCCTTGTACTCTATTTTCTTGATATGATTTTCTGGTCAAATGGCTAAACTATAACCTCTACCATGATACTGAATTATTCCTGATTTCAATTAGAGATCCAGCCTTGACTCAATTCCTTCGACCCGACATGTGATGATGTTCTGCTTGATTCCTTAAATGCTTAACCTTGTACCTTAACTTGATTGCTTGACCCATTTAGTTAAGAATCTGGACTATGTATCTTCCTTCATCACTACCACCCTTACTTATATCCTATGCTGCTAATTATCCTTAGTTTTACAAGCTTATCCTTTTCGAGCTTGATCATGACATATCTTATTGGGTGCGCACCCACTAACATATTGTCTAATCAGAACCGACGTATGATGGTCTGATCAACCTATTGTATTTTGGTTCGCTTTTCATATTAATCTATGTGGATGGAGACATAGTTAAACTTGCCCTAGAATCTTATCCGCAACAGCCTTGACAATTCTCCTTGGAATTATTTTTATCGCCTATGAACCTCGTATTCGTATCCAGTTGAATTAAATTTAATCATGACCTGGATCTTCATCATTGGATGCTCGTGCTCATACTTGATTTCATTGATTCCCCATTTTGCCCAAATCTCGAATTATCCCGAAATTGATCAACTTAGATCTTGTCAAGACAAAAATCTATTTGTGATTTGTTGTGCCTAAATTTTTAATTTTTACCATTTTATAGAATAGTAACCTTTTAATAATTTCTCAGTTGTTTGTTAATGACTAATTTCTTATATAGGATGGTAGACAACCCTTACAACCTTGATGGTTGTTGTTCCCTTACCTTCCTAATTAGGACACCCTAGATTGCTTGTGTGTTGATACCATAGTACTGTTTTGACCTAGAATAACCAGTGCACCTAGGTGAGACTTCCAACTGCAACAGTATGCCCTGACCCTGTATGCTATTCCTTTAAATTGCATGGTTTAGATAAAATTCTTAGGACCTTGATTGTCGGGAAATAGGGATGTTACCCCCATTAGTATCAACTGTGGATATATATATAGGTTAGTCCTTGATGTGAGGAATGTGTGTTTATAAACCTGTAGCTTATGAGATTTATAGTATCAGCCCTGATAGGATTGGGAAGTTAAGAGCTAGCTTATTATAGAGTTTTTCTTTTTGCTAAATTCTGGTTGCCAACACTTAGGTAGCTAGCATAGGTAAAATTCTAAGAAGTTGACCAGCGGATGACCAAGTACTAGGATGTTGAGAAAATTGACTAGTGATTGACCCTTGACTATGTTTGACCTAGAAGGGGGTACGATCATCTTAATTTCGAGGACGAAATTTTTATAAGGTGGGTAGGATTGTAACACCCAGTTTTCCAAATAAGGGTAATTTTTAAATTTTATAATTTTGATTAATCGATAATAGGATTTAACTCATGTTGTGATTTTTGGTAATTTTTTTAATCAATTTAAAACTATTTAAAATGTTGAATTGTGATTTTGATGGTTAACTAGTTAATCCCTAGTTTTGCTAAGCTTAGAGACTAACCATGACCATGGGGACCTAACCATGTGATTAGAATAACTATTTACAACTTTTTAGGCTAAGGGTATTTTGGTCATTTCGTGACTTTTGAATTATTTAGGATTTTGATTAATTGGTAAATTTTAGATTATTTTAATAATATTTAAATTAATGTATTATGATTTTGGTCTTTTTCATATTTTAATATTTTGGGAAAATTTTATATTTTTAATATTATTTTTATTGGATTTGTTTAGTCGGGTTTGAGTTTCGTCTCGTTCCGACTTGTATTGTGACCCGGGTAGCTTGAACTCTAGATGGGACCCAATATTAAGTTAAGCATGGCTCACAAGACCCAAAATTAAGTTAGTTAATTAAACTAACTTTTATCATGTTAGAATGGTTAAGTTAGAGACTCAAAACTAGATCATTTTGACCCCAAACTTGAACCTAGTCTAGACTTAACCATATGAGACTAGAGAGGGGCAATTAGGACATTTCCCATTAGCCCTAATGGACTCTTTATGGCAGCCACAGTTAGGAGAGAATGATTCATTTCATTCATTACAATCTTGCCTTTTTTATTTTTCTTTTGTTCTTCCCCAATTTTAGAGAGCCTTCTCATTGATTTGATCTCCAAATCAAATCATTCCTTCACCAAACCTTTCCTCAATCATTCCCATTCTCCAAAAGAAGGGTGCTACCAAGGATTGGAAGAGGAGTGCAAGGAGGAGTGTCCACTTTGAGGGATCTTCGTATCGGAGCCGTGTCCTAAAGGATTTTATTGGGATTCCACTCCCAATAGGTGAAACCCATCCTCTAAATCGATTTTCTTTGCATATAAATTAGTTTTGAATCCGTAGGATCCATCCTCATGCATGTGTCCCATTTAGGTTCAAATTTGAGGCCATTTGGAGCTCTCTTGAGGATTTTAGATATGTGTCTTGTGTCCTACTTGATAGATCCCAAATTAGGACACCCCATATGTATGTATGTATGATAATAGTTTAAATAGATATTTAAATTCAGTTTTATAATGGTTAGAGAGTGGATTGTGTTAGAAATTTTATTGTGCCTTGTCGATTCATGAGATGAAGAACATAAATAAAATTGCGAAAGCGTACCTGAATCCATTGCTAAACTTGATGGATCTTGAAGCGAACGTCTCTTTATTGGGTTCGATCTTCCAACTTGCTACGACCCTTAATGACAAAGAAGAATCCGAATCCTTTGTCCCTCTCTTTCTATTGATGGGGATGCAGAAGAGAAAAAGAGAAAACCTCTCTTTTGGTGGCCGTATAAGTTGGGGACCATAATCCTAATGAATACACATATTTATATATATGTTGATATTTCTAATTTGGCCCCTTATCAAATTAGAATTATATTCGGTATCTACACATTAATTCCATGACAATTATACCCTTAAGCCAATTTCTAAATAGACCACTTTAATTTGGCTTAATTATTTAGATAGCCCAAACACAATTAATTTTACATGTGTGGCCCCTTAATTATTGAATAATTCCAACAATCTTCCACTGGGCCACATATGTAACCTTATAATTGTGTTAACCTTAGTGAGCTCATAAATTGCTATCTTAATCCTTAGGGTATATCAGGACAATCTCGTCCATTAACCATATCAACATAGGATCAAAGCGGCCTTCGTCACATATAGCGTAACTAAACCATCAATGGTCACATATACCAATATAGCTAAACGACATAGATCAATCATGGATGTGTAGCATGTAAATTACACGCAATGTGATCAATACATGTCTATTTACAACTGGTCCTCCTTAACTTTAATGAGATCAATACTTTAACATAATGAAAACAGAATGAACTGAATTTCCATATATCTGATCAGATAAATATCCAAAATACTTTAATACATAAATGTGTCCAAAACCAAATAGCACCCAAATACATAAAATACAAACTTCCACTATATTGCCATATTCTTAATTAACACCCATATGAGCAGTATGCTCATGAAAGATCCTGGGTGATAATACTTTTGTGAGCGGATCCGCTAACATGGAGTTTGTCCTAATGTGCTATATGAACACTATAACCATTCTGAATTCTTTCCTTCACAACTAGAAATTTTATGTCAATATCCTTTGACTTGTACAAGTTTCTGTTGTTATTGGAATACAGTACTGCTGATTTATTATCACACTATAATTTCATGTGGTCTTTCAACACCGTACTGTAGGCGCAGCCTTGTGATAATTTTGCAACCATATTCCCTGAATAGATACCCCACAGCATGTTATAAATCTTGTTTTCATGGTAGAAGAAATTATGAGTGCATGTTTGACACTCATCCAAAATATATTTCCATTAGTCAGCATAACCTGATTGGATCTCCTGCTATGTTAGCATCCAACAAAATCGAAGTCGGAATACCTTATGATCTCCAGAATTATTCCATCTCCTACAAAGAGCATATAATTTCTTGTTCTCTATTAATTACTTAAGTAATTTGGCTGCTACCCAATGATCCATCCATATATGCTTAAATATCTGCCTAACATCCGAATTATGTACGCAATATCCTGACGCGTACATACTTGTGCATACATTAGACTCCCTACAACTGATCATGAAGGAAAAATCTATTGTATTTTCTTAATTTTAAGGCTAACCTTAGGGCACTTATTTGAGACCAAATTTGTCTCCTTTAACGAGAGGTGTCACCTGGTTTGCATTAAATACTTCAATCAATGTACAAAACCAGAAAATTATTTCTACTCCCACTAAACTTGTGATACACACAATCTTCAACAACGTTAACCTCAAAACCAAACGAGGTAACAACTTGGTAAAATTTATAGTACCACTGACGAGAATCTTGCTTGAGTCCATAAATGAATTTTGTCAATTTGCAAACCATATTATTTGGATCTTTCGACACAAAATTTTCTGGCTGCACCATATAAATAGTTTCGTTAATGTTACCATTGAGAAACGCCGTTTTGACATCCATTTGATGTAACTTAAGATCAAAATGTGCAACATTTTCTATGATTGTTTTAAAGCAGTTTTTCAAAGATACCGAAGAGAAAAACTCTTTAAAATCAATTCCAAAATTTTGAGTAAAGTCACTAGTTACAAGACATACTTTATACTTCTCCACATGACCCTTCGAATCCTTCTTGGTTCTAAATGTCCATTTGCAATCAATGGATTCATACCTTTTGGTAATGGGACAAGTTCTTAAACTTTATTGTCTTGCATGAACTTATACTCCTTATTTATTGTATCAATCCACTTTGAGAGCTGGAACTTTCTATGGCCTGACGAAAGTTGATTATATCATCTTCCAGTATCCACAGTCTTCCTTACGTACCTAGAGAAATATGACAATATTATCCGAAATTATATTTGTCCTTTCTCTGGTGGACCATCTTAATATTACCGGTTCTTGAGGCTGTTGAGTTTGTTCCTTAGGAATGATTACCTTATCTTGAATGGGGTGCCGCTACGTTGTTGTTGTTGTTAAGGTATCTCAACAACGACTTATAGAGGTAATTCGACATTGTCTTATTGAGACTTCGAATTCACTTCTTGATCATGACAGGTATAGAATCCTGTATATCGTCAAAAGTGAAAGTAGGAATCGTAGTTGATTCATTCTCAAAGACAATGATCCGGACTTTATTTCTCCTCCAAACTCAACATCCTCAAAAACTGTTACACTTCTCGTCTCAAAATTTTCTTTTGTGTGGGATCGTATAACTATTAACCCCTTGATTTGTCAGCATAGCCAATAAAGTAGCTGCTTACAATTGAACTTTGGTCTGTATTTTCTTTACACATTAATATAGACATTAAAGTCTATAGAGTCAATAAAATCCAAATCTCATCAGACACAAGTCGTTCAACTCTATTTCTAGATATGTGACCTAATCGCTTATGTCATAATGAGGCTAAAAACATTTATTGTTAATTTTGTGTTTAGTACCACATGACTCCTCTTACAAGGTTTCATTTAAGTTGCAATAGTTTTAACTGAATATAGGTGATCATAAATCTTAAAGGAACCGTTACCAATAATATTTGGATTTAAAGATAGACTAAACTTATTATTTCCAAATGAACAATGATAACCGAATTTGTCCATTAAGGAAACTGAAACTGAATTTCGTCTAAAAGATAGTACAATAAAAGTGTCTATCAAATCCAAATAATAATCGATTCCTAAAAATAACCTAAAATGTCCTATTGCATCCACTTCTACGGATTTGCCGTCACCCACATAGATGTATCTTTCACCATCAATTGGCTTCGGTAGCTCAGACAACCCTGTCTATAAACACTAATGTGGGTAGTAGCACCAGAATCTAACCACCACGTGTTTTTAGGTACTAAATCTAAATTAACCTCAGAACAGACTAAATTTAGAAATGTACTTTTCTTTATACGCCATGCGTGGTACTTTGTACATTTCTTCTTTATTTGTCCCGTCTTATCACAAAAGAACAACCCTTAGTTTTATATTGTTGTTTCTTTTGACCTGGACCCTTCGCAGCTACTGTATTTATTTCTTTTTGCCCTTAAAGTTTATCCCATTAAACATGAAAATTAAAATCTTATTGGCAGATATTTTAACAACATTAACTGTAAAGAGAACAAAGCAACAAAAAACAAACATGCTCTAATAAATAACCAAAGCATAAAATATAGTCAAACAAATTCAAGTAATGGTGAACCCCATCTCAAGATACCTAGTACATCATTAATATTAAGTCTTTGGACAGTGATATTAACTGCAAGTGGTACTCTTGGTGTAGTGATCAAACGTTGACAATAAGTCATGTCAAATAATAAGCCTATCTTTGGATCGGGTTATTATTCACATGTAAACCGTATAATTGTCACACATTTACCACCACAAGTATGTGTGTAATTCGGCCAAGTATTAACCTTCCTTTGGGCCGACTAATACCCGCATGAATATACACACACAAACATCCGACATCCCTCGTAGACTATCTACGTAAGAGAGGTCACTTTGGCGACATCTTGTTTCAATGAGTATACTTAGAATATTGGACAAGTATAGCTAGTCATAAAAGGCACCAAAAAATTGAATGTTGACTAAATTTTACAAAACTGAATCATGTCCAAAAAATCTTATGTACATGCATATTTTTAAAATTTAAATAATCAATAATCAACATATTTGATTCCACTGAATATCATGCATCAAAAGATTATATCAAATAATCTATAAAGATTACACCAAAAATTTATCTACTAAAGATAAACATATGAATCTTTTGCATGATTTAAAACATGAATTTTTATCTGACTAAGATGAACATTATCAACATAATAAAATTTATGTAATAATCTACTTAGGATATGCATCGAAGAAAAAGTCATAGACATTAATTGAAAATGTGATAACTCCAAAATATATATCCAAACTGAATATATTTGGTCTAAAGTGAGCATTATCAGCACCTCTTTCCTCTTTAAATATTCAAATATCTAAAGAAAATCTTTTTTTTTAAAAGATTAGATTGGAGCCTGATTATGTAATATGTGTATATACATATTACCAATTTGCATCCTGAGAAATTAGAATCCATATGATTTCAACCTATAGATTACAAATAAATAAATAAACAAAATTCCAACCATCGGATCCGAAACTCTTAAGAGTCAAGACCAGCCAAATAATCTAAAAGAAGTGGTTCAATTATTATGCCGACGACGAATAGCAATACTGTGAGCAAAAGAAAATCTTTACTTCTTAATAACAATAAGGAAGATGACATGCTATACTGGACGAACACTACTAAATGGTATTGAAAAATATGTTGTGTCCACACAATTTACTACTTGAGTATCACCTTATTTGCTCTCGTCATGGAAATATAAACCAAAGGATCTCTACATGTTATGCAAAGGAAGCATTTATATGAAACAAATACACAGATATTGAAAACATTGTTGTTGGCAACATCTCAAACTTCGTGAATGGACTTTCGTCAAAAAAAGTTTGATTTTTTTTTTAAATCTATGATAAATTATGCTATTAGCAACCAAAAAAAAAGTAGACTTTTTCCTACCAAAAGTAAGACCTCAACCTGAACTTGAGCACAACACCAAAGTAATATAAGTTATAACTCTTTTAATCATGCTCTCAAAATAAAAAAAATAAAAAAATGCTATCCTGACTTGCGTTAAAGGGTGCAACAAACGTGAAGTTGTACCACAACTTCTTCCTAACCGAATAGTAAAGACCAAATATAATAGAATATGTGCCACATGGCACCAAAGCAATAACTTTTCCAAATGTTGAATCCATTCATATAGTCCATGATGCCCGTTCATAGATTTGTCAAAAAGAAACTCGAGAAATGATTTTTAACTTTGATCGAATAATTGAAACTGTAAATTAAATTAGATTCGACGATCTAAAGTTCCTTAGCAACAACAAAAATTAAATTCTAAAACTTCGATCTCGTAAATCAAACAGGTAGGCTTTGATACCACTTGTTAGAAATTTTATTGTGCCCTGTCGATTCATGAGATGAAGAACATAAATAAAATTGCAGAAGCGTACCTGAATCCATTGCTAAACTTGATGGATCTTGAAGCGAACGTCTCTTTATTGGGTTCGATCTTCCAACTTGCTACGACCCTTAATGACAAAGAAGAATCCGAATCCTTTGTCCCTCTCTTTCTGTTGATGGGGATGCAGAAGAGAAAAAGAGAAAACCTCTCTTTTGGTGGCCGTATAAGTTGGGGACCATAACCCTAATGAATACACATATTTATATATGTGTTGATATTTCTAATTTGGCCCCTCATCAAATTAGAATTATCTCCGGTATCTACACATTAATTCCATGACAATTATACCCTTATGCTAATTTCTAAATAGACCACTTTAATTTGGCTTAATTATTTAGATAGCCCAAACACAATTAATTTTACATGTGTGGCCCCTTAATTATTGAATAATTCCAACAGATTGATCTTAGTTAGGATGGTTAGAATGAGTTTCATTTGGATACCTATGTTTGTATCCAAGTATCTTGGCCTATATGTGTTCTTTTGTCAAATTCGTCATAATTTTTATCCACATTTTTATTAACCAAAGCAACTTAGAAATGTCATAACTTTTAGCTTAGAACTCCGATTTATCTCTCATTTTTTTAAAAGAAACGTATCGAAGTTAGCTTTCCAAATATATATTTTAATAATCCAAATTCTTTCTGTAACTTTTTGTAGAATTATTTGAGTGTCAGCTGTACGAAAGACGAACGTGTTTCGATATTTTTGCGATTTCGGGAGCTTCCGGACACGAAAATGCGATCCGTTTAAAGTTTCAAAAAGCTAACACAAAGGGCTACGATATACTTTAATCCTAGAATTTAGTGAATGCCCAATTGGTACAGTATTGGTTTTAAGTAGAAGAGTGACTATACGATATATGCATTTTGTGTAACCTATGAGCCTATATAGTATGGATATTAAATGAATATAGAGTATGTAATGCATGATATGTTAGATGAATGAAATAATATATAAATGATATATATTCTCTTTAGATCAATGTATATATATGGTTGAATGCAAGCATGTAGGAATGCAATTAATATAATGCATATAAGCAATGCATGAATGAAAGAATGATACACAATGTATGCATGAAAGTATATAATGAATGCTAGATATGAATGCAAGATATATATGTAATGATAGATATGAATGCATAACGTATAAATATTGTAATGCAATATATAATGATAACATGTATGGTAATGTAGAGTATATGATGCAAGCATGAATGAATGGAGAAAATATATGTATATAGGTAATATAGAATGTAATATATGAAAGAAATGAATGATAATATATAACATGATATGTAAGGTAATGCAAGGTATGAAATATATGATGTGTGCATGTTTGTATGTCTCTATGTTAATGTATGAAATGATATGAATATACAATGTATGCATATGTATAAAACATGTAGGTAATGCATAGATGCATGAATGAAATGAATATTTGCAATATGTTAATATAAATATAAGTATCTAATATGCATGAATGTAAGTATAATATAATACAAGTATACATATATGTATCATGTAAATGTAATATACATGATATGTATGTATGCATGTATACAAGGTAAGTATGTATGTATGTATTTCTATAAACTGAGTTAACCTATAACCTTTTACACACATGCATTCATACACCCTTTGACATCATGTATCCCATGTCACATACACCTACCTATCACTAAATTTTAGAACATTAACATATATCCTTTCACACACATGCCAAACACACACATACTCACTTACTCTTTTACCTCTTTTTCTCTCTATATATATATGTATGTGCCTATATACATAGCTTTCCTATATATATATCTATGTATATGAATATATGAATAGTGATGTATATATATATATGTGGGATGTACATATAGGTAGCCTATATGTTATGAGTGTACTACAATATATTATATATATATATTGTTATGTGTATATGTGTTTGTGGTTTGGCTTAGGCATGATATAGCCGATATCCTAGGGCTCTTAGCCTATGGTGTGTCTGTTTGCCTAGTGAGAGTTTAGTTAGACTTGTTTAGTCTTGATTAGGCCTAGAATAGACTAGTTAGACTAGTATAGACTTGTTTGGTTTAGGTTTGACCTAGTTGACCTAGTTTGACTAGTCTAGTTGACTAGAGTTGACCAAAGGTTGACTTTAGCCTAGATTGACCCCAAACTTCATGTTGATGCATTGTAGCAGTCTATTTCCTTATTTTAGACTTGTTGTGACTTGTACTGTTCTATAGGAGACAGACACCACTCCTCGGACAGTATATTCTCTTCGGACATTCAGGATACCAGACGAGTACATTCTCTGATCATTTCATATCCTATTTAGAATTATTTTCCTGCTTTAAATTACTTTACTTGATACTGTCACGTTGGTCACACGGATTAGTACTATATGGATCCCTTCTTGAGATGTTATCCCTTCAGGGAGCATCGGGTACTTCATGTTCTGTGCGTTTCACTTACATGGCGTATCACTATGCTTCATTGGTTCATTGAATCACTTGTGATATGTACTCTCATGATTACATAGTCTTCCATGAATCCTTCCATTTATTGGGCTTCCTAGAATCCCCATTTATGGGACTACCATATACCTCCCTTTGGGGGCCATTGCATGGAATCATAACATAACCTGGCTGGATCCTTGTGTATTGATTGGGGGTACGGGGGAGTAGAAGTGGACATGTGAATAATACCCAAGTAGTATCTCATCAGAATCATTCCGTAGTGTCTCATCAGAATCATCCTATGCCATTTACATGTCTATATTGTACTCTGACTCACTAGCCACTGTTAGTTCTCTATTATATAGCAGATATTTCTATTACAGTTTTCTCTCTGTTTACTTACTGTATTTCCTTCAGTACCTGTATCTTACTTTACTGCATGATCATATTTTCTAACCTGCTATGAACTGTCGAGATGTATTGTGCTCGTTCGTGTCCTGACTGGACCTGTTGATAAATTTTACAGATAGCCTGGAGGTTGCCTGCTAGCCTAGAGGAGACACAGTAGAGGTTGTATAGATAGCTAGGGTTTTACTTATAGCTTATTTTCAGTTATCTTGAGTTGTATTTATGGATTACTGTATTTGAGCTTTGAGATGTATTTCTGGATTTGTGTATCTTAGACACTTAGACTTCTATCTGCTGTATCTCTTTTGGATTTCATATTTTATCTATCTTCCATTATGCTCTACCTTAGATGTGATTGAGTTTACATTCTGCTATGTCGTTCCCATTCGGGGAGTATAAACTGCTTAGCCTTATACTGTTAGATGCATGAGACCTAGGACAACGTTCTACCGTCGACACTACGGCGTAGGCTGGACGTACCCACGTCTCGTGCCCTTACTCTAGGGTGCGGGTCGTGACACTCTTTGTCATCATTGTTTCTCGCTTGTTCTAACTTATTTTGGACTAACAACATTAATTGCAATATGGTTGTACTCTGCTCCTTTCCTGACTGGATCGTTGTTATAGGCGAGGTTGACGTGTCTACTTTTGCGCTATGGACCATACAAGGGGGAGATAGAGACTCAAAGGCCAAACCATAGAAGACTAGTTAGATGTGTGGTAGTTTTCTATAATTGTAAAAGCTTATATTCTTCTTCAAGTGTAAAACTTCTAAATTTTGTAAAGTTGATTTAGTTGTTGTGAATGAACAGTTAGTATTTATGAGCACTTTATTTATTGCGGGCTAGACAGCGTACTACCGTCGACACTGCGGCGTAGGCTGGGCTTGGACACGTCTCGTATCCGAAAAGTGGGTGCGGGTCGTGACAAGTTTTTATGGTGGCCCATACAGGTCTAATTTTGCAAAAGATTGCGAACTTGTGGTAGTACTTAAGTTAGCAGTACTACTGCAAGCCTGCGACTAGTGTGCTCATTCACAATTAGGATTGATTTAATTTTAGGAGAATAAATAGGACTAGGAGTCCCTTATTCAATTTTACCCTTGGATAGTTAAGATATTTAAATAGGCCATGTGATTTAGCTAATGATTTATTGAAGTCTAGGTATAGATAAATCGAAGAATTTTTCTAAGAGAATATGTTATTTTGTTTAGACATGTTGGTAGGATCCAAGGTGGGTAGAATATACGTTTGGTAAGTTAGGGCTTCACAGAAATCAATTCCTAATTTTGATCATTTTTTGTGCCATTTTATCTTCTGCCTTCTCTAAACCTCATTTTATTTTTAAAAATATTTTGCGATCGTTTTATTTTTAATTCCTAATCTTGGTTCAATTATTTATATATTAATTCAAGTTATCTTCGTTTATTTTGTGATCGTTTTGTTTTCAAAACTGATACTTTTACTCAAGGACAGATACTTATATTTTCTTATCATGATCGACTTAATTGAATTTATTAAAGTTCCTTTGAAATTCTTATGAATATAGTTAAAATAATTTTCGGTGACATACAATGGTAAGGCAGATGTGCACTGTCCCCATCTATTTGAATTATGGAGACCGCGGGTTCACTGCAGTCTGCAGCGCACTGGTGTGGCATGAACCCTAAGTTGAAATAATTTTAAGTTTGCGTAGGTTGTCGAATATTACTAAAACTATATCATACTTATATTATTGACCTTTTGATTTATTATGTCAATATTGGGTAGCGTTGATAAAATGTTCGATAACATATTATACTTGAGTCATGAAACCAAGGGTTCACGGCAGCCAGATGTTGACTGGCGAGGCATGGATTCTCGGTTAAATGACTTCGGATATACTTATGATTCTCGAATATCATAGCGACTATATCTTTTATTGGCATACGACTATTAATTTTTTTATAAAATTTATTTGATGTCTTATTTTTTGTTACCACCTTCTCTACAACTAGTAGTTCTTTATCTCTTTCATATTTTTCTATTTTCGAATTTTCATCTTTAAAAACTATTTTGATTTCCTTCCACTATATTTCTAAAACATATTTAGATTTTGATTCTATATGCCTGATCAATTTCGATCATTCATCACATTATTTTTTGATTTTAATCTTTGTCGTGCTTATTCATATCGATTGGTCATGTCATATTTTGATGATATTCTTGGTTGTGCCTATTTGTATCTTTTAAAATTTTGAGGACGAAATTTTTCTAAGGTGGGTAGATTTGTAAGCCCACTTCCCAAATTTTTTTTATTTTATTTGTTTATGATTAATTTTATGGCCATTGTGAGTCATGCCAAAGCTTGTAGGTGGGCTATGACCATATTAAGGTCATATGACCTCTAGATAGCTTATATATTTAATATTTAGCTATTTTATATTTTTCTACAATTTTTTGGATATTTTTAGGTATTTAATATTTAAGATTTTATTATTTTAAGGACTTTCAGGATTTACCGTAAGGTCGTACGGGGGTATTTCTGGGCCAAATATTTTATTTGGGCTTTAAATGACTAAAAATATTTTCTAGAATATTTTAGAATTTTTCTGGATTTTCTAGAATTTTTGGGAATTTTTATATAATTAAAATATATAGAATTTATACATTATAGGTTTTTGGAACTTACTGCGAGGTCACATGATGATATTTTGTGTTAAAATATTTTATTTATATCCTAGATACTTAGATATATTTTCTGGAATTTTCTAGAATTTTTCTGGATTTTTTTGCAATTTATTTTGATTTATTTGGACTTAAAATAATTTTTAAATAATTTTTTGAATTAAATAAATAATTACCCAATAATCCAAAAGGGGAGGGCCCACCTGTCGGCGATGCTACTGTAGCTGCCTCTCTCTCTCCTATATATATGCATGTATATTCACAAACCCTAATTAAATTCCAGCCGCCTTTTGTGGGAGAAATCATCTAGGGTTTCCGACTTCCCGAAACGATTTCCGCCAACCCCGACGTGCTTTTTGTGCGCCATTTTTTTTATTGGAAGCGTATTGAGGTATAATTTCTGAATATATAATTTATTTTCGTATATTTTATACCTAAATTTCTGGAAAATTCGTAGAGTGTCGGTTGTCCGAAACTTGACACGTTTCGGTATTTTTGAGATTCCGGGAGAACCAGAAATCGAAATCACGAACCGTTTAAAGTTTCAGAAAGCTAACACAGAGCTCTACGAAATATATTTTCCCAGAAATTATTTTGTTAATCTAATATTTTATTTATTCTATTGAACTCAGAACTGATCAGTTGATCTCCGTTTTGGTCACGATTAGCCATAACGGCGATATCTTTTGACCAAAGCGTGATTTTGTGGCACGGTTGATTCCAGCGCACTCGTGGCACTGAAATCTACCAAAGTGCACTTTCAAAATCTAGAGTTCACAGCATTTGACTAAAAAGTCAACGGCACGTCTTGATTTGCGTACCATGGTTTCCAAAATTGGAAACATGACTTTTGATGACCAAACTTGCATTTTTAGATTATATTCAGATTATTATTAGGTTAAATTAGGTTTTTAAGTGAATTATTATAGAATTAATTATTATTGGATTAGTAACCCAACTAGCCACTATTTAGAACTAGAACATTAGAATTGATTTGTGGTTTTCGTGCATGGTTCGTGGTGCGATGTGTGTTATAGGTTGACAGCTTATAGGTCGGCATCCTCTCATCCTCAGCTTGTGACCATGGTTTGTGCAAGGATTCAGGCAAGTACAGTATTGCATTTATTTTTTAGTTCATTATAACGTTTACTCTATAGTTTTCTCGTTTGATATCCCGTTGAGTCATTGCTTGATATTCCATTGAGACACAATTGTGACACGGTAGTTATCGTATCCTTCTTAGTGTATTATTGACCGTTATTGATTGTTAGAGAGTCGGGAGGGGAAATACTTAATAAATACGTGAACAAACCCAATTACCGTTACCGAATGATAGCTAAGTCATACACACCCACGTATGAGTTAGCCGTACCAATTACTGAATGATAGCCATCGTATGATGCCGTATTAGCCCAGCCGTTCACGTATTAAAAGGTATTTCACACACATAGTGGTTCCTATTTTTCCTTTATCTAGTCCATTATCTTGTTAGTTCATATCTTGCTAGTTTACATCTTGCCAGTTTATATCTTGTTAGATTCCATCTTGCTAGTTCATATCTTGATCGTTCATACCTTGCTAGTACTAGTTCTTTATATACTCTTTGTCATCATTGTTTCTCGCTTGTTCTAACTTATTTTGGACTAACAATATTAATTGCAATATGGTTGTACTCTGCTCCTTTCCTGACTGGATCCACTACAACAAAAAACCCTTTTAATGACGGCTAAAAAGCGTCATTAATGACGAGCCATGACGTTTTTTTTCCACAGCAACCGTTCTGAAAACAGGTGTTATAAATGTTTTTTAAAAGCGTCAAAAAATAACCGTCATGAATAGTTTCTATAAAAATGTTATGAATAGTTAATATATAGTGCACAATTCAGAACAATTTTAAAACGTCATAAATAGATAATATGTATAGGCTCAATGCAGCACATTTATAACACTTTATACTATTCAAATTAGCATATTTATAATGCTCTATACTGCACAGTATATATTACATTCCAAAAAGTTAACATTATATATCACCATCTTTATTACATTTCTCAAAATAGAGTACATATCAACATCTTCATTACATTATCAAAATAGAATATCCAAATACATATAGATATTTACAACTACCAAAATTGTCCACATCAAAACTTGGCCACATAACCAATAATCATGAAAGATCAACGACAGCCGGAACACCAGTGAAATCCTGAGAAAAAGAGAAAACCAAATCAGTCCATATAATTGTCAGGCCTAAAAATCAAATCTAATCATAAAATATCAAAAGAAATGAGTAAAACAAACTAGGTCATGATAGGGATCAGGTATTTGTCCCATATCCACTACAACAAAATAATACACATTTTCACCTTCTTGAGCATTGTCTCAGGTTAATCAAATATGCCCCAGGCAACCATACTAATGAAGTCTTTTCAAATGATCAAGAAAGATCATAAAAATTATGTACACAGTAATGGAAATCGTCCACAATAATAATTACGATAATAGTCATGGCAAAATGTGTCCGTATCCTTATCGTACCCGGTACATGTACTTGTATCTGTGTCTGTATTCATTCATCACAGGCGACTAGTGACTACTACTGTATGTATATGAAAATGTGTATATATCGTATCTGTATTGTGTCCTTATCCGTATCCGTATTCATGCAAACATAGATGCTAATATAGCAGCTGTATTCACACACATCCTATTTACAACAAGGCACATATAAGATAGAACAAGATTCCGTGACATTACACAACAAAAACAAAGCCTTTATCCCCAAAAAATAGGATATTAGCTAACTAAGTTTCATAAAAAGACGTATATTTAGAAATTGGCAAACAGGTTTCCGGCCTCAATCAAAACGATAACCATACATTCAGTTTAGATAGCATAGGCACGATAAGAAACAAATAAACAAATAAACAAATAGAAATTTGGTTGAGAAATGCTAACTCAATACTAGGGAAAGCTTTCAGTTAGATGGTTCTGGAGAATTGTCCATCACTTGAGCAAGCATTAAGAGAGAAACCTTATTTAGTGAAAATAGTAAATTGGTTACTTGATGCATATAAATAACATCCGAGTCGTGAATGCAGAACCTACTAGGTGATTATTTCTAAGCCTCAAGGTTGCAACCTGGTCTCTAGAAATTGCTTGAATTATTAGTACAAACTATGTATTTTGTCCAAAACCTTTCATCTTTAAACACTAAAGAAAAAAAATACAACAGCACAATCAAAGCCTTTATTAATTCGTATTGAGTCCATATACTAGGTCCCCTCAGCATAATTATGCATCAGAGTGGTATCAGTGCCAAATATTAGCAATTTTCAGTACATAATAAAAAGAACGTAGGGTTAAATATGGACTCTCAAGAAATGTAGATGATCGCTAGATTTTGATAATTCGTATTGAGTCCATATAGTGGTATCAGTGCCCAATATTAGCAATTTTCAGTACATAAAGAAAAGACCATAGGGTTAAATATGGACTCTCAAGAATGTATATGAGCGCTAGATTTTGAGATTGAATGAATGATTGGAATAGTAGGATAGACATTAAAGTGGACAAAACTAAGACCTTAGTAGGTGAATCCACAACGCCCTCAAAAGTGTTGGACACATCGGGAGTTTGGTCCCTCTTCGAATTGGAAAAATAAAAGACCCCTAATGACAAGTTAACCTCTATTCAATTGTTCCCCTCAAAAATGTCCGTATCCTTATCGTATCCTTATCGTACCCGTCGAAAATTAACCTAATTTTCCATCAGAATCACAAGAATTACATTTCGATGAAAAAAATACAAACTTTCTAAATTCACAAGAATCCAATAGCTACAAGAAGAAAATTAACCTAATTTCCCATCAGAACCGACCGAAAGAAATAGAGGGAGTAGATACCTAGATGGGGTTTGTGATCCAGCGTCGATGCCGACGTGTCTCCGTGCCGAGGACAATCCCGACCGGATCTCGAGCCCACGCCTTCCCGAGCCCTCCTCCGACTTCACTTCCTGTTCTCGACCGAGCATCGTCCCGCTCATCATGAGCACCGACCTCCCCGATCTTCTGAACCCGAATCCACAACGCCTGGACGACCTCGACCCACCACATCGTTCCCGCCGCCGCCGCTTCCGTCGACGAGCGAGGGGTTGGGAGCTTAGGGCTTAGGGTTCGTGGGAGGAGGGGTTGGGGGCTTAGGGCTTAGAGTGAGACCTAGAGCTAGGGTTTAGAGTGAGACCTAGAGTTAGGGTTTGTGGGAGATTGAATGGAGGAGATGGAAAATTTTAGGGTTTGGGGAGAGGAGGGAAGAGGGGGCAGAAGGAGAGCAAGGAGAATGAGAGTTCTTCTGAGTAAAATCGGAGGGAGGATGGAATATATTACAAAAATTTTATTACAAGTTTGCCACCGCTCTAAACTATTAATAACGCTTTGTTTTATAAACGTTATAAAAAGCCCAGAATTAGCCCAAACCGTCATAGAAAAAAGGTATTTTTCAACTTGATAACGCTTATGTATCAGCCGTCATTAAAACTCCTTGTCGAGCGTCATTAATAGGTCTTTTTGTTGTAGTGATCGTTGTTATAGGTGAGGATGCCGTGTCTACTTTTGCGCTATGGACCATACGAGGGGGAGATAGGGACTCAAAGGCCAAACCATAGAAGACTAGTTAGATGTGTGGTAGTTTTCTATAATTGTAAAAGCTTATATTCTTCTTCAAGTGTAAAACTTCTAAATTTTGTAAAGTTGATTTAGTTGTTGTGAATGAGCTGTTAGTATTTATGAGCACTTTATTTATTACGGGCTAGACAGCGTACTACCGCCGACACTGCGGCGTAGGCTGGACTTGGACACGTCTCGTATCCGAAAAGCGGGTGCAGGTCATGACACAATCAATAACGGTCAATAATACACTAAGAAGGATACGATAACTACCGTGTCACAATTGTGTCTCAATAGAATATCAAGCAATGACTCAACGGGATATCAAACGAGAAAACTATAGAGTAAACGTTATAATGAACTAAAACATAAATGCAATACTGTACTTGCCTAAATCCTTGCACAAACTGTGGTCACAAGCTGAGGATGAGAGGATGCCGATCTATAAGCTGTCAACCTATAACACACATCGCACCACGAACCGTGCACGAAAACCATAAATCAATTCTAATGTTCTAGTTCTAAATAGTGGCTAGTTGGGTTACTAATCTAATAATAATTAATTCTATAATAATTCACTTAAAAACCTAATTTAACCTAATAATAATCTGAATATAATCTAAACATGCAAGTTTGGCCATCAAAAGTCATGTTTCCAATTTTAGAAACTATGACACGCAAATTGAGACGTACCGTTGACTTTTTAGTCAAATGCTGTGAATTCTAGATTTTGAAAGTGCATCTCGATAGATTTCAGTGCCACGAGTGCGCTAGAATCAACCATGCCACAAAATTACGCTTTGGTCAAAAGATATCGCCGTTATGGCTAATCGTGACCAAAACGGAGATCAACCGATCAGTTCTGAGTTCAACAGAAAAAATAAAATATTAGATTAACGAAATAATTTTTGGAAAAAATATATGTCGTAGAGCTCTGTGTTAGATTTCCAAAACTTCAAACGGTTTGTGATTTCGATTTCTGGTTCTCCCGAAATCTCGAAAATACCGAAACGTGTCAAGTTTCGGACAACTGACACTCTACGAATTTTCCAGAAATTTAGGTATAAAATATATGAAAATAAATTATATATTCAGAAACTATACCTCAATACGCTTCCAAAAAAAAAAAAACGGCGCGCAAAAAACACGTCGGGGTTGGCGGGAATCGCTTCGGGAAGTCGGAAACCCTAGATGAGTTCTCCCACAAAAGGCGGTTGGAATTTAATTAGGGTTTGTGAATATGCATGCATATATATAGGAGAGAGAGGCGGCTACAGTAGCAGCGCCGACAGGTGGGCCCCTCATCTTTAGGATTATTGGGTAATTATTTATTTAATTCAAAAAATCATTTAAAAATCATTTTAAGTCCAAATAAATCAAAATAAATTGCAAAAAAATCCAGAAAAATTCTAGAAAATTCCAGAAAATATATCTAAGTATCTAGAATATAAATAAAATATTTTAACACAAAATATCATCGTGTAACCTCGCAGTAAGTTCCAAAAACCTATAATGTATAAATTCTATATGTTTTAATTATATAAAAATTTCCAAAAATTCTAAAAAATCCATAAAAATTCTAAAATATTCTAGAAAATATTTTTAGTCATTTAAAGCCCAAATAAAATATTTGGCCCAGAAATACCCCCGTAGGACCTTACGGTAAATCCTGAAAGTCCTTAAAATAATAAAACCTTAAATATTAAATACCTAAAATTATCCAAAAATTGTAGAAAAATATAAAATAGCTAAATATTAAATATATAATCTATCTAGAGGTCATATGACCTTAATATGGTCATAGTCCACCTACAAGCTTTGGCATGACTCACAATGGCCATAAAATTAATCATAAACAAATAAAATTTAAAAAATTAAAAAAATTGGGAAGTGGGCTTACAAATCTACCCACCTTAGAAAAATTTCGTCCTCGAAATTTTAAAAGATACAAATAGGCACAACCAAGAATATCATCAAAATATGACATGACCAATCGATATGAATAAGCACGACAAAGAATAAAATCAAGAAAATAATGTGATGAATGATCGAAATTGATCATGCATATAGAATTAAAATCTAAATATGTTTTAGAAATATAGTGGAAGGAAATCAAAATAGGTTTTAAAGATGACAATTCGAAAATAAAAAAATATGAAAGAGACAAAGAACTACTAGTTGTAGAGAAGGTGGTAACAAAAAATAAGACATCAAATAAATTTTATAAAAAAATTAATAGTCTTATGCCAATAAAAGATATAGTCGCTATGATATTCGAGAATAATAAGTATATCCGAAGTCATTTAACCGAGAATTCATGCCTCGCTAGTGTACATCTGGCTGTCGTGAACCCTTGGTTTCATGACTCAAGTATAATATGTTATCGAACACTTTATCAACTCTACCCAATATTGACATAATAAATCAAAAGATCAATAATATAAGTATGATATAGTTTTAGTAATATTCGACAACCTACGCAAACTTAAAATTATTTCAACTTAGGGTTCATGCCACACCAGTGCGCTGCTGATTGCAGTGAACCCGCGGTCTCTATAATTTAAATAAATAGGGACAGTACACATCTGCCTTACCATTGTATGTCACCAAAAATTATTTTAACTATATCCATAAGAATTTCAAAGAAACTTCAATAAATTCAATTAAGTCGATCATGATAAGAAAATATAAGTATCTGTCCTTGAGTAAAAGTATCAGTTTTGAAAACAAAACAATCACAAAATGAACGAAGACAACTTGAATTAATATATAGATAATTGAACCAAGATTAGGAATTAAAAATAAAACGATCGCAAAATAGTTTTGAAAATAAAATGAGGTTTAGAGAAGGCAGAAGATAAAATGGCACAAAAAATGATCAAAATTAGGAATTGAATTCTGTGAAGCCCTAACTTACCAAACGTATATTCTACCCACCTTGGATCCTACCAACATGTCAAAACAAAATAAAATATTCTCTTAGAAAAATTCTTCGATTTATCTATACCTAGACTTCAATAAATCATTAGCTAAATCACATGGCCTATTTAAATATCTTAACTATCCAAGGGTAAAATTGAATAAGGGACTCCTAGTCCTATTTATTCTCCTAAAATTAAATTAATCCTAATTGTGAATGAGCACACTAGTCGCAGGCTTGTAGTAGTACTGCTAACTTAAGTACTACCACAAGTTCGTAATCTTTTGCAAAATCAGACCTGTATGGGCCACCATAAAAACTTGTCACGACCCGCACCCGCTTTTCGGATACGAGACGTGTCCAAGCCCAGCCTACGCCGCAGTGTCGGCGGTAGTACGCTGTCTAGCCCGCAATAAATAAAGTGCTCATAAATACTAACTGCTCATTCACAACAACTAAATCAACTTTACAAAATTTAGAAGTTTTACACTTGAAGAAGAATATAAGCTTTTACAATTATAGAAAACTACCACACATCTAACTAGTCTTCTATGGTTTGGCCTTTGAGTCTCTATCTCCCCCTCGTATGGTCCATAGCGCAAAAGTAGACACGTCATCCTCACCTATAACAATGATCCAGTCAGGAAAGGAGCAGAGTACAACCATATTGCAATTAATGTTGTTAGTCCAAAATAAGTTAGAACAAGCGAAAAATAATGATGACAAAGAGTATATAAAGAACTAGTACTAGCAAGGTATGAACAATCAAGATATGAACTAGCAAGATGGAATCTAACAAGATATAAACTGGCAAGATGTAAACTAGCAAGATATGAATTAACAAGATGATGGACTAGATAAAAGAAAAATAGGAACCATTATGTGTGTGAAATACCTTTTAATACGTGAACGGCTGGGCTAATACGGCACATCATACGATGGCTATCATTCAGTAATTGGTACGGCTAACTCATACGTGGGTGTGTATGACTTAGCTATCATTCGGTAACGGTAATTGGGTTTGTTCACATATTTACCGAATATTTCCCCTTCCGACTCTCTAACAATCAATAACGGTCAATAATACACTAAGAAAGATACAATAACTACCGTGTCACAATTGTGTCTCAATGGAATATCAAGCAATGACTCAACGGGATATCAAACGAGAAAACTATAGAGTAAACATTATAATGAACTAAAACATAAATGCAATACTGTACTTGCCTGAATCCTTGCACAAACCATGGTTACAAGCTGAGGATGAGAGAATGCCGATCTATAAGATGTCAACCTATAACACACATCGCACCACGAACCGTGCACGAAAACCACAAATCAATTCTAATGTTCTAGTTCTAAATAGTGGCTAGTTGGGTTACTAATCTAATAATAATTAATTTTGTAATAATTCACTTAAAAAACTAATTTAACCTAATAATAATCTGAATATAATCTAAACATGCAAGTTTGGCCATCAAAAGTCATGTTTCCAATTTTGGAAACCATGGCACGCAAATCGAGATGTACCGTTAACTTTTTAGTCAAACGCTGTGAACTCTAGATTTTGAAAGTGCTACTTGATAGAATTCAGTGCCACGAGTGCACTAGAATTAACCGTGCCACAAAATTATGCTTTGGTCAAAAGATATCGCCGTTATGGCTAATCGTGACCAAAACGGAGATCAACCGATCAGTTCTGAGTTCAACAGAATAAATAAAATATTAGATGAACGAAATAATTTCTGGGAAAAATATATGTCGTAGAGCTCTGTGTTAGATTTCCGAAACTTCAAACGGTTCATGATTTCGATTTCTGGTTCTCCCAAAATCTCGAAAATACCCAAACGTGTCAAGTTTTGGACAACCGACACTCTACGAATTTTCCAGAAATTTAGGTATAAAATATATGAAAATAAATTATATATTCAGAAACTATACCTCAATACGCTTCCAACAAAAAAAAACGGCACGCAAAAAGCACGTCGGGGTTGGCGGAAATCGCTTCAGGAAGTCGAAAACCCTAGATGAGTTCTCCCACAAAAGGCGGTTGGAATTTAATTAGGGTTTGTGAATATGCATGCATATATATAGGAGAGAGAGAGGCGGTTATAGTAGCAGCGCCGACAGGTGGGCCCCTCCCCTTTTGGATTATTGGGTAATTATTTATTTAATTCAAAAAATCATTTAAAAATCATTTTAAGTCCAAATAAATCAAAATAAATTGCAAACAAATCCAGAAAAATTCTAGAAAATTCCAGAAAATATATCTAAGTATCTAGAATATAAATAAAATATTTTAACACAAAATATCATCGTGTGACCTCGCAGTAAGGCCTCGTTTGGTTCGCGGAATGGAAGGGAAAGGAAATCAATTCCTTGTCATTTCCTTTCCTTTGGGAAACTTTAATTCCTATTGATTTCCTTTCCGATGTTTGGCAATGCCAAGGAATTTGGAAAGTAAAGTGAATACTTCAATGTGGGAAAGTGATTCCTTCCTTGGATGGATGGAATCACTTTCCCCCTAATTTCCCTTCCATTGGGAATCACTTTTCTTTCCTCCTCAATTCCTTGGGCACCCAAACATAGGAAAGTAATCACTTTCCTTTCCCAACCGGGAGATTCCACGAACCAAACGAGGCCTAAGTTCCAAAAACCTATAATGTATAAATTCTATATGTTTTAATTATATAAAAATTCCCAAAAATTCTAAAAATCCAGAAAAATTCTAAAAAATTCTAGAAAATATTTTTAGTCATTTAAAGCCCAAATAAAATATTTGGCCCAGAAATATCCCCGTACGACCTTACGATAAATCCTGAAAGTCCTTAAAATAATAAAACCTTAAATATTAAATACCTAAAATTATCCAAAAATTATAGAAAAATATAAAATAGCTAAATATTAAATATATAAGCTATCTAGAGGTCATATGACCTTAATTTGGTCATAGCCCACCTACAAGCTTTGGCATGACTCACAATGGCCATAAAATTAATCATAAACAAATAAAATTAAAAAAATAAATTTTTTTTGGGAAGTGGGCTTACACAACGCATCGAACTGAGTCGATGCGAAGAGTTGCCTTGTCCCAAAGAATGCATCGAGTGAATCGATGCGAAGCGCCGCGTTGCCCCGAAGGATGAGTGCGTTGAATCGGATCGAAGATTCTAAGAAATCGAATCGACCAAGGCGTAAGTCCGAATCGATGCAAGTATTAATTTTAGTTGTTTTCGTGTGCAGGTTATACGTTGACGCAAAAATATTAGAGGTCGATCTTTTGCCATATTTAGTAAGGGGTCCGCGAAATCAAATCGTCGCCTTGCGACGGGCTGAGACTTGGGCATGCTAAGGCAAATCGGACGTATGATACAAATGAAGCACGAAGTACTCGAATGGCTAAGTCAGAAGAGTGGCCGTGCAACAAAGTTATGAAATCGAGCCGCATCGGCTCGACGAAACGACAAAGGCGTATCGACTCAAGGTGGGAGGATTGACTTCTTTTTACTCCTTCATGCGATAAGTCAAATATATCATTGTATGCTAAAAGTTAACCTATCGACGCCACGGGCGTGGTCCGATCGGATATAAATCGTAGTGTGAGTCGAACACTAAGTCAGAACAATTGAAATAAAACGTGCATCGTATGCACGAGTCGCTATGGGACATTAGATATCGTAAAGGCGAGCGCCTCGGTGCGCAAGCCGCAAAACATGAGATAACAGTACTCGGCGAGTGCCTTAGTGCACGAACCATACCGTACCTTCGCACACGAGTTAGAAGGCTAGAACATTGAAAGACAATAGGCGAACGCCCTAGCGCGCAAGCCCCGAACATTGAACGCTAAGTTATAGAACATGGGAATACGGTCGAAACGTGCCTACGTGCACGGGATAATAAAAGATGGCTTCGTTGAGAAAGAATACAGTTGTGGCATGAATGTGGCGGAACTGTCGGATATGACATAATGCCTCGAAAGGAGTTCGAGACCTTCGTGTCGTTCGGTTGACGAGCATTGAGTTGAGGCATGATGCCATTGAATCATTGAAACGAAGTAAGAAACGTAAGAACACAGAAAGTTAACGGAAGAAATACGAGATGATAAAGTCTGAGTCTCGGACTCAAGACTATGTTTGGTTGTTTGAATTTGACTGCTTGAGTAATAAGGGCGTTGCATGGTCGAATAGGATGGACTTGAGATTAAATGTGATAATGACTCGTGCACGAGTGTTTTTTCCCAAACGGTTAAATGCCGGATCGCCCCGAAACCGCTTGGCCTAGGAGGAATTCGAATAATCTTTGTAGGCGCACATCCTTAAACGAGTAGCGCTCGTCTTATAGATAGGAAAAGCCGCAAATGATGGTATGCAGTGGGAACGTTTCGGTTGTTGGGACCGCAACACACTCGTTAAATGCCGGACAGTCCGACAAATATTGAGAAAATAAGGAGAGAAAAGAAAGGAACTCCTTTAGTCCATTCCGGCGCAGATACGCCAACGGCCCTCATATAGCTAAGGAACGATGGGTTGAAAGTGTAGGCACGTATGCGTCCCGCACATATAAATCCTGCTTAGAGATGCACTTATAACATGACAGGGAAGGAATGGGCGCATTCACCTTGCGTCGGTGCAAGGGCGAGTGCGTCGACTTGGTAAGTCGCGCCACGAATCAAACACGAGATTGCTTGCTTGCCTTTTTCAATTTGAATAACAAGCTTGTCATGCTAACATGCTTTACGCTTTCGAATATGCCATGAAATTGACCCTAAGGATAACATAGCAAGATCATAAGCTAAGTTGCATGATTCAACATAAATATTACAATATCGGTTTGGAAAGAAGATCTTTGCATCAGTACATGCAAGGACGAACGTACTGATCCCCCACTAGCTTCATGCAGGGTGCATGGAATGGATGGCTCGCGGCGAAGCGTTGCTTGAACGCGTTGAGGCTTGGAAATGCTAAAGCGTATTGAAGCGTGCGATCGCATTGACGCTCGGACTATGCAACAGGATTGATACAACCGAGATATAGAAGGCATGATGTATGGAACGGTGAAATCCTTTGTAGACAAGAGAGAACCTGAGTGTTGTAGCCAATCTGGCATATATATTGTTAGGCTATCGAAAGCCTTTGTAATCTCAGTTTCGAATATCAATAAAGAGAATTTTTTCGTATACTCTGTTTTCCTATCGTTGTTAATATTGAATCAAAAGATAACCATTTGAGAACTTGTCATCTTGCCTTGCACGAGCGCAACTCCAGGCTCGTGCGGCATCACGCCCCCTGCGAGGACGATGATTCGGGTGATTCCGGGTCGGGGCGTGACAAATTGGTATCAGAGCTCTAGGCTCAATTTCCTCTGGACGCTCGCTTCATTACAATTCGAAAAGTTGCCCACCACCACTTGAAATCACTCTTGACTCTACTCAATGCCGCACTGGATGTTCCATACAATAAGTCTAATACAAATCGTGTAATTTTACCACATGTGTTTTGGAAATTACATGATGTTTGCTAAGAAAGTCGCGAAGGGTATATTGTATTGAATGCAACGAACCGTAAAAATGTTAGTTGCTGCAAGCGCAACAAATTATGAAATACGATTTGAGATGTTGTTGCAATGTAACATGTTGAAAGAGAAATAAGATGATGCACGAAGTGCAACGAGTTAATGTGAATATGCGTTAAAATGAAAGTGATAAGTGAATATCGAATGTGTTAAACGAATTTGAGCATTGACTTGGAAAGTCGGGAGTAAAATCGTTGCACGAGGTACGATAAATGTCAGAAATAAATCGTTGCACGATGTGCAACGCGTGTTGGAAGTAAAATTATTACACGTGGTGCAAACTGTCATGCTCCAGAACCAGAATGCTGGAGAGCGGGGGCAGACATAGCCAGCTACGTATAATGAAATGGAACCCACTCACTATACGGTCACGACTGTCTAGATATATGAGGGTTT
This sequence comes from Iris pallida, assembly GCA_029216955.1. Taxonomy (NCBI): domain Eukaryota; kingdom Viridiplantae; phylum Streptophyta; class Magnoliopsida; order Asparagales; family Iridaceae; genus Iris; species Iris pallida. The sequence goes on along the minus strand of JANAVB010033011.1, from coordinate 9,314,477 downwards.
AACTACAATCCATCAGTCTCCTATGGTCAAGAATAAGCCTATTGTCTCAATCACCAGCAAGTAGTAACAGTCACAAGATGTCAGAGCACCAAATATATAATAGTAAGGCGTCCCATACATTACATATTCGGATGATCATGAAGCTAGTCGTACAAAATGTTAGGACTAGCAAGAGTTTTAGTCAATACATGATCAACCCTAGGATTTGTCAATCATGTTACAGCCCGTAGGCAGACAGTAAATAAGGTGCAATACGAGCTAACACGTGCTCGCCGGCTAAACGCCTCAAAAGAATAATTTTACAAATAGAGTGGGAGGACAAAAGAAACCCACTCGTTGCCCTGGTTACGCCTGGTGGTCACCATCGGGCTGGAAGACAGGTGGATCCTCTGGTGCTGCTCCGATATCTGGCCACACAAAACCAGCTGGGAAAGACCCCAGAAAGAGCAAGTACCACAAAGGAGGCTTCACTTAGGAACTAAAACCAGCATATCACAAATAAATAGTTAAGGTAATTAAAAGATACTGATAATAACTGAGATAACAATAATATATTGAGCACGGAGAAATCATTCAAGTAGCCAGACTGCAACCCTTAAACTAAACAAGGACCGGGGTTGCAATCCTTCGCCTGAATAGAAACCCGCCTCAATTACTATTGATAAGGTAACAAGACAATAAACAAAGAGAGGACACAGAACTGCTCCGGGAGCCAGGTTACAACCCTTAAACCAAACAAGGACCGAGGTTGTAACCCTTCGCCTGAACAGAACTGGACCCCTGATCTTTATTGTTAAGGCCAGTATAAATAATCATGGTATTAAAGTAAGGTAAAACATGACGAACATGACATGGGTTGCAATAAGACAATAAACGAAGAGAGGACACAGAACTGCTCCGGGAGCCAGGTTACAACCCTTAAACTAAACAAGGACCGGGGTTGTAACCCTTCGCCTGAACAGAACTGGACCCCCGATCGTTATTGTTAAGGCAAGCATCAATAATCATGTCCTGTCACAATCTTGCACAGGATCAGGATAAGACTAAGCTGGAATAAACTTCATTCAATCAATCACGGCCAAGCAAGGAGTGCGGCTTGATACTTTAACTAACTAGGGTTATCACAGGCCTAATTACTAGCAAGATACAACAAGATTATCCCAACAACCACAAGCCCTGCAGACCATCCGGTTATCCAGGTCGAATGTCCGTTTAGGAAGAATACAACACATGACTGTGTGCTGGAAATGTGCCCTACTCGTCGGTAGGCTACAAGTCCACTGAATGCGCCCAGATAACGGGATTGCCTGTAGCTGGGAATCTCTTCATGACTACTGAATTATTCTAGTTAATTAGCCTTAGTCAATTTCAGTAGGTACCCCTGACCGTGGTACTCAGGGGTCCCCGTCCTAGACATGATGCAAGACAGTACCAATTTATTTGTACAAACACAATCGTCCACGGTGTCCAGGTCCTTCATACTTGTCATGTCAGGCTAGCTATCATAACAGCATGTTGAGATATATCATGTCAGTTTACTTGTTAAGAGTGCGCCACGGCGGGCCACTATCGTGTTCTATTTTTACCTGATCATGAATGAGAGAAACTTGCATAAAACAATTAGTGACATATTCTTGAAGCCAAGAAAAAGATCTACAACTTTCATGTTTTGAGTTTTTTGAGATTCTAGCTACAAAACAACTTAAACAGGCAAAAACAGCGAAATAGAGCAATTCCGGCGCATGGGATTCCTGCACAATCGGCGTATGGGATTCCTGCACAAATCGGCGCATGGGATACCTACACAAATCGGCGCATGAGATTCCTGCACAAATCGGCGCATGGGATTCCTGCACAAATCGGCGCATAGGATTCCTGCACAAATTGGCGCATGAGATTCCTGCACAAATTAGCGCATAGGATTTCTGTACAAATCGGCGCATGGAATTCCTGCACAAATCGGCGTATGGGATTCCTGCGCAAATCGGCGCATAGGATTCCTGCGCAAATCGGCGCATGAGAAACTCACGTTGAGTCTTCAATACATACGCGTAGGAAACCTACACGCATGACACGCTCGGAGTTAAGGGATACGTTGCCGGGACTTCATGGCGCATGGCCTCCCGGCGCATGGCCTCCCGGGCGCATGAGGTTCCCGGCGCATGGGGTTCATCGTCCCCAAACAGCAAGTTCAGCCATAAAAGTTTCGAAAACTTGTAATGGCCATAACTTACTCATCCGGAGTCGAAATCAAGCGAAACAAAAGCCAAAACTGAAGGAAATTGAATTCTCTACAACATAGAACCATTAGTTTTTGGAAATACCAAGTTTTTAGAGATCAAAACCAAGAAAACTAAACAAGAAGGAACTTAAAATTTAGATCTACAAAAATATAACCATAAAAACGGAAAATGCCAAGTTCTAAAGTATCTTAGAATCAAGTAAGAAAGAGAATAGAACAATAAAACTTGAGATCCATCATGAAGCAAGTTTGCACTTGCCTAAGCTCTCTCTCTTCCTGGTAGGTGGAAAAGTAAATATGGAGAAGAAGAAGAATAATGAAGAGAGAGAGAATGAAGGAATAGGTTAATAAAGGATGATGGGGGTGGTAGGTAGGGGTTCTCTCCTTGGTTCATGATGAACCAAGCAACCCAACCCGAACCAAGCCAACCCAAACTAAACCGAGCCAAGCCAAGAGATATGTAATACAAGATGAAATACGTATACGTATTCCAAGATACGTAATACGAACTACAGGCATTACACAAACGCATATCAAATTAATCGTTGCACGGAGTGCAAAGGAAATTAGAAATAAATTATTGCACGAGATGCAACATAAAGGAATTAAAATCGTAAATCGATAGAACGAATCGTCGGTTGCACACCAAACTTATGTTGGCAAACGAGAACATTGACCGAGTTGTGTCGAATTTTGATAAAATTAAAGTTACGGTTGTGATCAAGCACGATCACTGCGAAAATCGTGAGTCGGAAGAGATCGTTGGTTTATACTGAGTATAATGCAAGGAAAATGACTTGATTTCCGGGTGGTATATGCCATACCACGTAGGCGATGAATGACTCGATTTCGAGTGATATATGGTATACCACTTGTACGATGAATTGCATCGATGCGTTGTGAGAATTGTGGACGGTTTGTCCGCAACGGACGGAAGAGTACCGAGACTCGATTGGAAATTTGTATGACGGTATATTGATGCAAGTGTTCTTCAAAAATCGGTTGGGACGATAAGGCGAGAATCGTATCAATGAATGATACGTCGGACGAAATTTATAAGTCGGTCGGACGACCGAGACTAGCGGAACGATTATGCCTTGACGCAATAATCGGATCGACGGGAAAGGAAAACTCGAGCTTCCAAATGAGTCATACGATTTACGATCTCGATAGAAATGTTGGGCGAGGCGAATCGAATCGCATGACTTGCGATTTCGATAGAAATGTTGGACGATAAGAATTGTAATCGAATCGCACGATGTGCGACTTCGGTGAAGAGTTGGTTGACGTGAGTAATCGTGCCTAAGAAATAGTTGGTTACGTTATGGCGAAACTCATTTGAGTACGACTGAAAAATACGCAAAACTTAGAGGGCGTGATCGTATAACTTGAGCGTTCGATGTTGGATAATCGGTAACTCGGTTACGCGATCGAAGTATAACGAAATACAATGAATCGAGAAACGATTCGAGATGTATAGAAAAGTTGTGGAGAACTTGGACGTATGCAACGCAATTTGTCGACGTTGAAACGGATTCAAAGTTGACCCTTACGCTATCGAAATTGATACGACGTATCGAGATCGATACATAAGAAAATATAAATGCGATATGAGAATACAAAATGGAGTGCGCCTTGCGCTATCAAAGTTTTGTAAGTAACAATACGAGAAGGAACAAACTGGTTGATCGTGAACTTCGTGATTAATCAAGACGAGACTATAAGTCAGTGACGATTGTTCGATGCGTATAACATCTCGTATGTCGACCCGCGAATAAGATAGACTCGAACTCGATACGAGTAGATGTTTCGTAAATTGCGAAATCATCGATGGTAGTACATGACTTGACTCGGAGGATAGTTGCGCATCAGTTGCGCCGATAGAAATGGTTGTGTGCAAAATTGGGTAGTCGCGTAGAATCGTCGGAACGTGATTTGGCTTCAAAATAAGATATAGCATGGTTCGTAGTATACTGTCCTTCGTTAATGATCCATAATTATCGAGCGTAGCTTCGGGGCAGCTGACCCTAGAAGACTTGACCGTCAAATCAAATTGAATGCTGTAGACCGTAAGATGACCCATGCGATATCGCATATGAGATTGCACCGATAACAAATATAACACGGTGCATGTTGACGATAAGTCTAGGCGATCAAAAATTGTTGGAACAGCTTTCGATTGAGAATGATGTAGCTAGATTTTGAGTATTCGTCGGATGAATGCTCGAATGGTTATGTTGGTCGACGATCGAACTTGAAATTCACCAACGAACTTGGTGATTCGGATAGGCGAGTGCGAGAATCATACTATGCACGAGAGGGAACGATAAGGGAATGAATTATGAGTCATGTCGTTAGATTCGGATTCACCTTGCAATTGAGCTTGCGTGAATTAAACTTATATTCGATGTTGCGAGACGGATAAGTTGGAAATTTGGCTAGTGAATTCCTACTCATTAGGAACTCGGATGTAAGATGCGTCGTAAAGACCTTAGTGTCAAGGAGATCGTTGTCTTGAGCACCATCGCCTTAATGTAAACTTTTGTGTCGGATAGATTGTGGCCTTTGTGCAATGTCAATTTAAAGTTGCGTCGGAAGAAGTTAAGCACGGTGCTAGGAAAGTCACCTTGCGGGCATAGTCCCGAATGTTGATAAAGAAATCATATCGAGATAAGTTGCATAGCCAGACTTCGAAAATAGTTGGGTAGCGACGTCGAACGCAAGGATTTGCGAAGGATCGTTGCGATCGGATGCGCAACGGCTCGACGCGACGCGTAGAATGGATTGTACCGATGAAACATACGAAATGAGAAATGCGATTTTAAATTGCATCGTGTGCCTTGACTTTTGTTGGATGATCGCGTGTGTATCAATATGCATATGCAATAGAACTGTGAGAACTTATGCTAAGGATAAGTCCGATCGAGAGTACGAGATGGCAAGCATAGGATTGAAATTTACCTATCAGCTTTGTTCCAATTTGCTACGACTGGGCTTGGTCGAAATACATATATCTTCGGGATGCCTTGAATATAGGTACGGATCCAAATCGAGTTGTATACAAATTCAAATCGAGCTGCAAGATGACTTTGAAATGTTAATAAAAATTTTGCGAGATAGTGTGAAACTGAACAACATTGGTGGGACGAGATCGTGATACGATCTATAAAATGCTTAGTCAGAGTGTTGGTTTTGTTTCGAGGATGAACCTTGTTTTGAGTGGCATATTCTATAATGCCCCGCTCCGCACGGCGCATTACGCTGAAGCGTTGACTCAACCAGTCGCGTTGACCGAATGAAATGTATCGATGTGAATCGATACGAGAGTTACGTTGTCCCGAGCAACACATCGAACTGAGTTGATGCGAAGAGTTGCCCTGTCCCAAAGAATACATCGAGTGAATCGATGCGAAGCACCGCGTTGCCCCGAAGGATGAGTGCGTTGAATCGGATCGAAGATTCTAAGAAATTGAATCGACCAAGACGCAAGTCCGAATCGATGTAAGTATTAGTTTTAGTTGTTTTCGTGTGCAGGTTATACGTTGACACAAAAATATTAGATGTCAATCTTTTATCATATTTAGTAAGGGGTCCGCGAAATCAAATCGTCGCCTTGCGACGGGCTGAGACTTGGGCACGCTAAGGCAAATCGGACGTACGATACAAATAAAGCACGAAGTGCTCGAATGGCTAAGTCAGGAGAGTGGCCGTGCAACAAAGTTATGAAATCGAGCCGCATCGGCTCGGCGAAACGACAAAGGCGTATCGACTCAAGGTGGAAGGATTGACTTCTTTTTACTCCTTCATACGATAAGTCAAATATATCATTGTATGCTAAAAGTTAACCTATCGACGCCATGGGCATTGTCCGATCGGATATAAATCGTAGTGTGAGTCAAACACTAAGTTAGAACAATTGAAATGAAACGTACATCGTATGCACGAGTCGCTATGGGACATTGGATATTGCAAAGGCGAGCACCTCGGTGCGTAAGCCGCAAGAACATGGGATAACTGTACTCGGCGAGTGCCTTAGTGCACGAACCATACCGTGCCTTCGCGCACGAGTTAGAAGGCTAGAACATTGAAAGACAATAGGCGAACGCCCTAGCGCGTAAGCCCTGAACATTGAACGCTAAGTTATAGAACATGGGAATACGGTCGAAACGTGCCTACGTGCACGGGATAATAAAAGATGGCTTCGTTGATAATGAATAAAGTTGTGGTATGAATGTGGCGGAACTGTCGGATATGACATAATGCCTCGAAAGGTGTTCGAGACCTTCGGGTCATTCGGTTGACGAGCATTGAGTTGAGGCATGATGCCATTGAATCATTGAAACGAAGTAAGAAACGTAAGAACACAGAAAGTTAACTGAAAAAATACGAGATGATAAAGTCTGAGTCTCGGACTCAAGACTATGTTTGGTTGTTTGAATTTGACTGCTTGAGTAATAAGGGCATTGTATGGTCGAATGGGATGGACTTGAGATTAAATGTGATAATGACTCGTGCACGAGTGTTTCACCCAAACGGTTAAATGTCGGAGCGCCCCGGAACCGCTTGGCCTAGGAGGGATTCGAATAATCTTTGTAGGCGCACATCCTTAAACGAGTAGCGCTCGTCTTATAGATGGAAAAAATTGCAAATAATGGTATGCAGCGGGAACATTTCGGTTGTTGGGACCGCAACCCACCCGTTAAACGTCGGGCAGCCCGACAAATATTGAGAAAAGAAAAGAACTCCTTTAGTCCATTGCGGCGCGGATACGCCAACGGCCCTCATATAGCTAAGGAATGATGGGTTGAAAGTGTAGGCGCGTATGCGTCCCGCACATATAAATCCTACTTAGAGATGCACTTATAACATGACAGGGAAGGAATGGGCGTATTCACCTTGCGTCGGTGCAAGGGCGAGTGCGTCGACTTGGTAAGTCGTGCCACGAATCAAACACGAGATTGCTTGCTTGCCTATTTCAATTTGAATAACATGCTTGCCATGCTAACATGCTTTACGCTTTCGAATAAGCCATGAAATTGGCCCTAAGGATAACATAGCAAGATCATAAGCTAAGTTGCAAGATTCAACATAAATATTACAATATCGGTTTGGAAAGAAGATCTTTGCATCAGTACATGCGAGGACGAACGTACTGATCCTCCACCAGCTTCATGCAGGATACAGGGAATGGATGGCTCGCAGCGAAGTGTTGCTTGAACGCGTTGAGGCTTGAAAATACCAAAGCGTATTGAAGCGTGCGATCGCATTGACGCTCGGACTATGCAACAGGATTGATGCGGCCGAGATATAGAAGGCATGATGTATGGAACGGTGAAATCCTTTGTGGGCAAGAGAGAACCTGAGTGTTGTAGCCAATCTGGCATATATATTGTTAGGCTATCGAAAGTCTTTGTAATCTCAGTTTCGAATATCAATAAAGAGAATTGTTTCGTATACTCTGTTTTCCTATCGTTGTTAATATCGAATCAAAAGATAACCATTTGAGAACTTGTCATCTTGCCTTGCACGAACGCAACTCCAGGCTCGTGCGGCATCATGTCCCTTGCGATGATTCGGGTGATTCCGGGTCGGGGCGTGACAAAAACTATATCTCAAAAGGCAATGAGATAGAAAAATTCTCTCCAATGCTAAAATATTGAGGAGACAATAAAAAGTATTTTTTTCAACTTCCAAAACAACTCATTCACTTATTCATTTTTTAATAAATATTTCTATTCATAATTGATGATATGGAGACAAAGTCATTGTGAAGTGCGTTGTCTAGATCTAGACAACCAACTTCACATTGTCCTTGCCATGTCAATGCCATGTCAACTTCATGATTTATTCTACATTTGCATTAGAGAAGAATTTTTGAAATGAAAGCTTGTCATTTCTATGTGGCAACCATTTTTTTTCTAAACTCATAATAGGGTTGGAGATGCGCTAAGCATAGCATTTCCCATATACATGAGACAAGATTTTGGACATGTACAATCTTTATATGCTTAAAACCTCCTCTTAGGTCTGGAATAAATTGGAGTCACATATAACCCATCAGAACAAGGAAAGAAAAACTCACAAGAGACTGGATTAAAAGCAATTAAAATTAGTTTCAACTAGATAATAGTTTTATGTATGTTGTTGGAAACGTGGTGTTATCCGAATCGGAGTTGGTCAATGAGGTATAATATTAGACTGTGCCCATATACTTTAAGGCCACGTTTGGTTCGCGGAATCAAGGAGTTGAAAAAAAAATTATTTTCTTATATTTGAGTGCAAAAGGAAAATGATTTCCAACGGAAAAAATATAAGGAAGAAAAATGGTTTCATCCAACTAAGCAAGGATTCACTTTCTCACCTTTAAGTATTCAATTTTTCTTCCAATTCCTTGGCATTTTCAAACATCGAAAAGAAAAACCGATAAAAATTATAATTTTACAAAGGGAAAAAAACCAAGGACTTGATTTCCTTTCCTTTCCTTTCTGCGAACCAACCGAACAACCTCAACACCTCTGCTATCTTTTACTCGTTTCCGCCAGCCGAACAGCCCTCGCACCCCTGCTACCTTTGTTGATCCTTTTACTCGTTCCCGCCAACCGAACAGCCTTAGCACCCTTACTATATTTGTTCCTTCCACTAGCCGAGTACTACACCCCTGCGTGCCAATCACATCGTCCATCCACATCATTGTGTGTCAATCACAACATCTTGCTTCACCTGAGCGCGTCAACAAATCTTTGAAGTCAATCCATGTAGTTGCCTATAACTTCACCTTGAGAAGAAGTCGTATATCATCCGTGTAGTTGCCTACAACTCCACCTTGAGAAGAAAGGTGTATATCCATGTATACGCATGAACGTTCAACACCATCTATCTCGAACCAATTAGAGCCTTCCAAACCACTCCCGCAACTTTGGACTCTGATACCACTTGTTGGAAACACGGTGTAATTTGAACCGAAATTGGTTCATGTGGTACAATACTGGACTGTGCTCATGTCTCAAAAAGGATTCCCATTTAAGATATGAAGCAATTTCAACTATCTATACCTCGCCATCCGACCTACTATTAGATATGGGACTAAATTATCAATTTATTGTCATCCCATTTGAACTTTCAACTGTAAACGTGATATAATCCATCATATGTACTGTGTAATATTTGAGAATTTTAGTGAAAATATTCTCTCTTGTTTGTATCATACCTTATAATGAAGAAAAATGCTAAGTCTACGACAAAATATTTACAACCCTCTTCTATCCCTTACACATGGATCCCATCTTCCCTCTAACCCCCTGCTCTATGGGTTCCACCCGGTTCTATCACTTTTCTCATTCTCCAATCGAAATTCAACATGTGACGGTTGTAAGAAAATTGTAAGTATTTGATTGTATGCATAACGAAACTCTATAATGAATGACCGGCAAATGATTGAGGATTGTAAATATTATTGAACATGATGTGAAAACTTAGTAGGACAACCTAAAACTCTGTATGTAATACTGACTTTAGAAGACCATTTATGAGTTTTATGCAAATCTGCATGTAATACTGACTTTAGAAGGTTATTCATACTGCCTCGTTTGGTTGGCGGAATAGGAAGTGCGTGTGTGTGGGTGGGTGGGGGCGTGGTGGGGGAGGGGAAGCCCTTTTTTTATTTTTTTATTTTATTAGTGTTTGGATGTTAACAAAAGGTACGGAAACAAAGTGGTTCTCTCATCTAACCAATGTTTCACTTTTCCACTGTACAAGGTTTATTTTTTATTCTAATTTTCTTCTCCTCTATAAACACCATAAAGAAAAATAAACAAAAATTATAATTTAAAAAGAAAAAGAACAAAAAATTAATTTTTTTATTTCTTCGAACGAAAGAGCATAAGAGGTAAGATGGAGACTTGCAGTGGAGTTCAATTTTTTTACCTACAAAAACTAGAGAGTTCCTCCTTTAAATCAAGTTAAAATGTGTCAAATTAGTGGTTAAACTAAAGCATAAATGTTCATAAAATTACTGTCAAAATAATTTTAAATTGGATAAAAATAACGTATGATAATTTTGAGTGGTAAATTTGTATTACAATTTTGGTGGGTGAAAAAAAAATTGACTCACTAGAGAAGATGCAAACAGTGAAACCAATCAATTGACAATGCATGAAATGTTGTGTAATTTGGTATGTTAAATTTGAGGGAACTTGGAACTTGAGCCCCTGCCTTGAATTCAAAAGTAACACACACACACACACACACACACACACACACACACACACACACACACACACACATATATATATATATATATATATATATATATATATATATATATATATATATATATATATTCTACTATATAATAGGAAAACTTAGATGGTGAAACTTTTGAATTTCGAAAATACCCTTACATACTTATACTAATTAAAAATAGTTCATTAATTTTAATAAGGACAACTTAGTAATTAGGAAGACTACCCTTTGGTCTTCTTAAAAAGTCTTCCTAAACTAATTAAGAAATGTTAAAATACGTGCAAGGCACGTGCACATATGCTAGTATATATATATATATATATATATATATATATATAAATATATATATATATATATATATATAAATATATATAATTTTTACTTTTTTTTAAGGTGTTCTTTTTCTAAGTTGAGCCGTGGTCCAAAGCCATCCAGCCGTCCGAAGGATTCGAACTCGAGACCTATGTTCGGACGACCTCCCGTACTACCACTAGGCTATTGCCTTAGGTCTACACACACAATGTTGGGTTTTGGCCTTCTGTTTTAGAATTTTAGTCCCACATCGGCTAGGCCAAAAAAGTAGTATATCTATATATTAGCTATGCTCTTTTAGAGATGCACATGTAGTGTGAAGGTGCACATGGGTGTGTCATGTGGGGGTATTTTTCTAATGGGAAAAAGGCTAAATCAACAATGAAGCATTCATGCTTTTTGCTCTTGGAAAATTTATTTTCATTGGAGCTAACGACTTGGACACAGACTCGGACTCGTGGGCTCATGAGGCGTAATGTGGCATTTTGTTGGCACACTTTGCACTTAGAACGTCAGCATTGTCGCTAGGCTCACAGTGCGCTTAAGTTACGCGTTCAGTTACGCTGCCCACTTGTGCGGCCTAGTGGAGCGCCAGTAGGCGCTGCATGTTGGCGCACGGTTGGCACAGGTTACACGGAGTGCGCAAGTGGCGCAGTGTGCGCTAGTGTCGCAAGTTGTGCGCAGTGCGCTCGTATGCGCTGGAGCGGCTGTGTGTGCGTTGTGCAAGTGGAACAGATGGCGCGCACTGTGCGTCCTTTGGCTCAGAACGTGTTTGTGCATGATTGAGCAGTTACAGCATGTTTGGGACGGTTTCTTCCCACATCCCGAACATGTTGCTAACTGGACGATTATAGAGTGAGGCTATATAAGCTTCTCTGATCTCTCTCTCAACATACAAGTTTAGAATTCACTTACGGTAGAAGTATTTTTTAGCACCATTCCTTTTGTGTTTCCACAGAGTTTGAGAGTGAAGAGAAGCAGTGCATCAGCACTACTTAGTGCAGGAGTCCGTGCGTCTTTCGAGGAGTCAGAAGAGCAGAGTGTTCCAAAGTTCTCCGTCAAACTTGCTGGTTCCTGGAAGCTGTTTGTGTGGGGCAAATTAAGCTTTGAGCAACGATGATCATTTATCCCAGCATGCTATCTTCCATCTTTTGCCTGTCATCGCTGCTACTGTTAGCATTTCGATTCATACCTTCTGTTTAGAAGTGTTACTATCATTTGCTACTGTTACAAAATCTTTTTAGATTATCGTAATCCGGAATCCTCCTAGGATCTCTGTTGTGTACCTTCTTTGAAGTGTTGCGTTGAAACATTGTTTTTACAATTGTTTTATTTTTTCAGTTTTCTATCAAAAATTATGCCCCGGCAAAAATAATCTCAAAGCTTAATTGCTACGATGGAAAACTTTCGTGCTTCGCTAATCAAGCCTAACTTCTCTAAGTTAGAACAATTTGATGGTGAGCACTATCAAATCTGGAAAAGAAAGATTTTTCTCAATCTTCAGTCCTCTGATGTTGATCACGTGCTGATTGAGGAGGAACCTACCATTCCAGAAACTGGATCTGCAGCCGCAATCTCTGCGGCTACTATGAACCAGGCCAAGTGGAGAAGGGACAATAATATTTGTAGGCTTATGATCCTAAATGCTATGAAGATTCCTTTGCCGAATCTTATTCAAAGAAGACTGTTGCCAGAGAGATTTGGGAGTTTCTGGAGAAACTGTACGAAGATGATAAGAACCGGAGCAAGATATTTCTTGTTGAGAAATATCACAAGTGGTTCTTTGAGGACGAGAAGCCAATGCTGCCGCAGGTGAAGGAGTTCCTGAAACTGCGACAAAAGTTGGAAGACGAGGCGATCCCTCTTTCCGACAAGTTTGTTGTTGGAGGGATCGTTTCGAAGCTCCCTACTGGGTGGAGCAAGTTCTATGCAAACATGCATAGAAAGAATCTGGAGATCAGTCTCGACGATCTCCTGCAGAAAGTCTATATTAAGGACCAGATGAGGGCTCAACTGAAGGTGGACGTACTGTCCAAGCAATTGGCTAACACCAATCTGGTTCATACCAGAGAACCAAGGGAAAAGCATACGGCTTCCCATAACAAGAAGATGGACCATAACAATCTGAACGTGAAGGGGACTTCCTTCAAGCAAAAGAAGGCAAAGTCTTAGATGCCTTGTTTCAAGTATGACAAGAAGGGCCACTTCAAGAGTGAATGCAAGTCCAACGCCAAGCAATCAGAGCAAGGTGAGCCTAGTAAGGTTTCAATGATCATTGACGTTGTTGCTATGATTGCACAGGTCAACGCGGTAGGGGCTAATTCTGACTGGTTGGTAGACACTGGCGCCACCTACCATGTCTGCTCCAGCAAGGAGTGGTTTACCACCTATACACCAACTTCTGAAGTGGTTATGGTAGCAAATCAGGCATAAGATGAAGTGCTCGAAATCGGGACGGTGGTTTTGAAGCTGACTTCGGAAAAGTCCCTGACGCTTCAAGGTATGAAGCATGTACCTGCTATCGCAAAGAATCTGATCTCGGGAGGCCTACTCTGTAATACAGGCTCAGGATGGACATTAATACTGACCAGATGGTGATGTCTATTAAGGAAACATATTTTGGGAAAGCTTTTTATACCGAAGGAATGTTCAAAATTTAGCTTGTAAATCAGTCCAATGTAATTAATGCAATCACTCCTTCTGCTTATACTCTTGAGTTATGGCATAATAGGTTATGACATGTTCATTGTAAACGAATAAACAGAATGTCTAGTCTAGGACTTATCTCCAAGTGTGGGGGTAAGGTAGAGAAATGTGAAGTTTGTGCTCAAACGAAGATCACAAGGAAACCCTTTCCTCGGGTTTATCGAAGTACAGATCTTTTGGAGTTGGTACACTCCGATATCTGTGACTTCAAATAATTATCTACAAAGGCCGGGATGAAGTATCTCATAACCTTCATCGATGACTTCTCTACGTATGCGTTCGTCTACTTGCTGAAGGCTAAAGACGAAGCATTTGAGAAGTTCAAGGAGTTCAGAGCCGAAGCTGAGCGGCAGACTGGACAACAACTCAAAAAAAAGAAGTGATCGAGGTGGATAGTACAGGTCTTATGAATTTGCATCATTCTGCAAAGAACATAGAATTGTCATTGAGACTGCGACTCCGTACTCTCCTCAATCAAACGGAGTAGCAGAGAGAAAGAACATAACGTTAACAGAAATGATTAACTCAATATTGTTGATTACGGGTCTTCCAAAGTGCTACTGGGGAGAAGCTGCATTGACGGCCACTTTTATTCTAAATAGAGTGTCTCATGCAACTTCATACATTACTCCTCATGAACTCTGGTTCAAGGTCAGGCCTAACTTGAATGTCATTCGAGTGTGGGGGTGTCTGGCATTTGTCAAGCTTCCAGATCTGAAGATTCAAAAGCTTGGGATAAGGACTACAAAGACGATCTTCTTGGGGTATGCCGAGAAGAGTAATGCGCAGAGATTTCTTGATATTGAGTCAAATCATATCATTGAATCTTGCGATGCAAAATATTTTGAAGACAAATTTGTAAGACACAAGAATATTGTTCTTGCAGATATACCGGAGAACAATGAGGGTGCGCAAGAAACTGAAGTTTTCAATGAAGAAGTAGTCTAAGTAGATGTTGTTGTTGTTGAAACAACGATTGAACCAGAAATAGCTGAGCCGTCAGCTAAGCGTGTGAGGAGGCCGAAGGACTTCAAAAATAACTTTGTCACCGATCATGTGGAAGCAGATCCGCTTACTTATGATGAGGCGATGAAGACCAGAGACACAATTTTCTGGAAGGAGGCGATTGACAATGAAATTGATTCTATCACCCCAAATAACACTTGGGTGTTGGTTGATCTTCCTGAAGGAGCGAAACCCATCGGATGTAAGTGGATCTTCAAGAAGAAGATGAAAGCAGACAGAACTATTGACAAGTTCAAGGCTAGGTTGGGAGCCAAGGGGTTTTCTCAGAAGCAGGGTGTCACGACCTGCACCCTGATTAGGGGCACGAGCACGTGGTTACGTCCAGCCTACGCCACAGAATCGATGGTAGAACGCTGTATAGATCTACTAAAAATTATAGCATCTAGACACAATATATATGTACATGTCATCTCCGTACGGAGGTATATAATCGTAACTCAATCACAAGACATCTAAGGAAGATAGGCACGAATATCATAAAGATATGATAAAAATATATGAACTGAAAAAGGTGCGAAGTTATAACACAGTTTAGAGTTAAAGATATAACACAAGAATCCAAAATATAACATATAACATAAGTCTCAATACTAGCTGGAACGCAGTCCAGTCAAACCTATCTAACAGTCTAAGGAGGAGGTAAATCCTCTACTGGCACCAAGGGTAATGTCTCATCAAAATCTCTATCCTGGCTATACCCGTAAAAGGTAGAGCAATCAGCCAACATGTCCTCTGTAAACATCAACGGTTATCCTGTCAGGAAAATGAGCAAGTACATCTCCAACAACAGTTCTATAATATTGACAAATACTGTAAGAGACAATTGTCACACCCCGACCCGGAATCACCCGAATCATCGTCCTCGCAGGGGACATGATGCCGTACGAGCCTGGAGTTACGCTCGTGCAAGACAAGATGACAAGTTCTTAAATGGTTATCTTTTGAATTGATATTAACAACGAAAGGAAAATAGAGTATACGAAATAATTCTCTTTATCGATATTCGAAACTGAGATTACAAAGGCTTTTGATAGCCCAACAGTATATGCCAGATTGGCTACAACACTCAGGTTCTCTCTTTTCTATAAAAGATCTCACCGTTCCATACATCATGCCTTCTATATCTCGGCCGCATCAATCATGTTGCAAGTCCGAGCGTCAATACGATCATACGCTTCAATACGCTTTGGCATTCCAAGCCTCTGCGCGATCAAGCGAAGCTTCATCGCGAGAAATCCATTTCCTGTACCCTGCATGAAAGCTGGTGGGGGATCAGTACGTTCATCCTCGCATGTACTAATGCAAAGACCTTCTTTCTAAACCGACATTGTAGTATTTATGTTGAATCATGTAACTTAGCTTATGATCTTGCTATATTCTCCTTAGGGTCGATTTCATGGCATATTCGAAAGTGTAAAGCACGTTATTCGAATTAAATAGGTAAGCAGACAAGTAATCTCATATTTGATTTGTGGCTTACCAGTATGGACGCACTCGCCCTTGCACCGACGCAAGGTGAATACGCTCCATTCCTTCCCTGTCATGTTATAAGTGCTCTCTATGCAGGATCTATATGTGCGGGACACATACGTGCCTACACTTTTGACCCATCGTTCCTTAGCTATATGAAGGTCTTGGCATATCCGTGCCGAAATGGACTAAAGGAGTTTCTCTTTTATTTTCCTTACTTTCTTTTCTCTCCTTCTTTTCTTTTTCGAATTTGGGTAGCCCGGCGTTTCACGGGTTGGGTTGCTATCCCAAACAACCGAAATATACCGCTACATACCATCATTTGCGGCTTTTCATATCTCGCTAAGCGGTTCGCTAATCGTCTTACGGATGTGCGCCTATCAAAGATACACTCCCTGCTAGGCCAAACGGTTCCGGCGCCCCGGTATTTAACCGTTCGAGGGAACATCCATGTACGGGTTATTATCTCAATTATCTCAAGTCCATTCCATTCGACCATGCAACGCACTATTATTTAAACAACCAAGCATAGTCTTGAGTCCGAGATTCAGACTTTATAATCTCGTATTTCTTCCATTTATTTACTATGTTCTTATATTTCATACTTCGTTTCAATGTTCAATGGCATCATCACTACCAAATTACAGTACTTTAGCGACGGCCATTTAGCGACGGAAATTTTCCGTCGCTATCACCGTCGGATCCCCGACGGATTTGTGACGGAATACCGATGGAAAGCAGTGGACAATTTTTTTTATTTTTTTATGTCCATATTCGTCGCTATGCCGTCGATAGGTAGTCGGCCATGTAGCGACGGTTTTATATCCGTCGCTAGAACGTCGCATATTTTGGCGGCAAAAGCCTAAAATATTGGCGCGAGATTTACTGACGACTTAGCGACGGAATAATCCGTCGCTACTCGCGCGAGATTTACTGACGCATTAGCGACAGAATAATCCGTCGCTACTCCGTCGCTAAATTTACGTTCCAGACTTAAGTTGAAACGACGGGGGGAACTTTTTCATTCCCCCCAAATTTCACTCTCTCTCCTCTCTCTCTCTCTCTCCCGCGGTGATCGATCGGCGACCCCCTCTCCTCTCTCTCCCGCGGCGGTGATCGGCGACCCCCTCTCCTCTCTCTCTCCCAAAGGTATTCCCCTCTCCCTCTCCCTCTCTCTCTCTCTCTCTCTCTCTCTCTTTCTCGCTCTCTCTCTCTCTCTCGCGCGTGCGCGGTGGTCGTGGGTGCAGCAGGCCGGGGGCGTCGGGGGCTGCGGGGACGGCGTCGACTGCGGGGGGCGGCGGTGGCGGCGGTGGCGGGGGGTGTGGAGGGGGCGGTGGGAGGGGGCGGGAAGCGTTGGAGGGATGGGGGCGCGCGGGGGCTGGCCGCGGGGTGCGGGGGGTTGCGGAGGGGGGCTGGCCGTGCGCGGGGGGCGGGGGGTGTGGAGGGGGCGGTGGGATCGAGGGGGCGGGCAGCGTTGGGGAGGGGTACGATGGGGGCGGGGGCTGGCCACGGACACACACACACGGACACACACACACACGGACACACGGACACACAGACACACACATACACACACACACGGACACACACGGACACAGACACACGGATATACACACACACAGACATATATATATATATATATATATATATATATATATATATAGGCATAATTTTAAGTAATTTATTAATAATATATATATATATATATATATATATATATATATATATATATATATATATATATATATATATATATATACACACACACACAGACACACGTCGTGAAGTCTAGTATATATATTTGATTAGCAAAGGTAGAAGTTTAGCCTAATTAAGATTAGTTTTGACAGAGTTGACTTGGACTCCTAATTTGACCTAGAACTAGCCTAGTTAAGGGGGCCGGGCATTGTTGGGGTGGCTTACTGCATCCATATTGCACCTGCCCAGCTCATCATCCCTTGTGTGCAGTCAGATGATACCCCTACACAAATAAGTACTTATCAAAAATCTGTTGTTTTCTGTGTATGGAGTGTTTTTTTGGCATAGGATGATGGCTTTCGAATTATATTGGACTAAAAACTGAGAATTAGTACATTGTTTGTGTTTACTGATTTAAGGATGATTAAATCATTAGGTTTAATCCTATGTCATGTCTGGGTTTAAGTTATATGTTATGATTCATGTTGGCATGGAGATTTTGGTTTTTGAATTTGAGCTGTTACATTCTTTTACATTCTGTTACATATACTTACCAGATGGTACCCATGACCCGAGGAGCAGCACGTCGTTTGAAGAAAACAGTGAATGCTGAGGTGGCTCCTCCTACAGTTGAGGAGGAAGTGGCACCGGTTGCTAGTGAGACCGGGAGTTCTAGTCATCCAGCACCGGTAGCTAGTAATGCCGAGAGTGCTTTTGATGCAGTCCTGGCAAGGGACGACGCCTCTCCTCGCACCAAAAATCTCGCTTTTCGGAGGTGGTTGCGTGAAAGTATCACTGAGCGTTTGCGTGAGCAGCGTGGCAAGCATTAGCTATTAGTACTTATTTGTATTGGACTATTTTTATTGGGTTGTTTTTGTTTTAGACTATTTGTATTGGACTACATATATGAATTAGAACTGTGTCAATCTCTGGATTATATTGGACTACGACACCGCGGTAGCATAGTTCCTGCAGCCATTCGACTGGCGAGGCAGAAAATATGTATCCGTAGATAAAGTGGACTGTCCTCTGACCCTCATCCCTCAGCAATGATGATACGACAACCAACCGGAGAGGATACTCCGAGAGATCCATCTGGGTAGGACGTATACTCTGAGAGATCACCCCTACAGAAATGATATCAGTAGTGGGATCGAATGTTGGAGAAGATATTATCACAGTATACGTCCTCTCCTCCACGATGGCTCTAGACCCATCTGCTCGTCCCTGCTTCCATTCTTCTTATTTGACTCTCTCAGCCACACATGATATCCAGCTCAAGTGTAGAGTAGGCGAAAAAGAAGGGGACAGGAATAGGAGGGGGAAGCAGCACAGCCGGCGGCATGACCCGGAGGAAGTACAGAGGTTTTCTTCAACATACGTAGGAGGACTATAAGGATTTATCTTTTCATAATATGTCATCTTGTCAAAGACCCTTAATGTGACAACCATGTTACCGCGGTGTCGGAAGACTAACATGTCATAATTTTCTAAGCCGTGTGTTTTGACATAATCATCCCAACTCTTTCCTCCTGTGTCATAATCTCGCATTATTATATAGAACTGAAATCCGGTTGGGAGGATTATGTCAAAACACACGGCTTATAAAATTATGACATGTTAGTCTTCCGACACCGCGGTAACATGGTTGTCCCATTTAGGGTCTTTGACAAGATGATATGTTGTGTTTACATATATCCTTATAGTTCTCCTACGTATGTTGAAGAAAACCTCTGTACTTCCTCCGGGTCATGCCGCCGGCTGTGCTGCTTCCCCCTCCTATTCCTGCCCCCTTCTTTTCTGCCTACTCTACACTTGAGCTGGATATCATGTGTGGCTGAGAGAGTCAAACAAGAAGAATGGAAGCAGGGACGAGCAGATGGGTCTAGAGCCATCGTGGAGGAGAGGACGTATACTGTGATAATATCTTCTCCAACATTCGATCCCACTACTGATATCATTTCTGTAAGGGTGATCTCTCAGAGTATACGTCCTACTCAGATGTATCTCTTGGAGTATCCTCTCCGGTTGGGTTGTCTTCTGAGCCATCCGTTCTCATACTTAAAATACAGGGATTGGATTCTGTGTTTCGTATTTTCGGCGAACCCAGGGATTGGATTCTGTATTTTGTTTTTTGGTTTCTGTATTTTGTTTCCAGCTCCATTTGCATTAATCTACGGTACGACATGGTGATCAGGACATACATAGTCCCTGCAGCCATTCGACTGGCGAGGCAGAAACTATGTAGCCGTAGATAAGTTGACTGTCCTCTGACCCTCATCCCTCGGCAATGATGATACGACAACCAACCGGAGAGGATACTCCGAGAGATCCATCTGGGTAGGACGTATACTCTGAGAGATCATCCTTACAGAAATGATATCAGTAGTGGTATCGAATGTTGGAGAAGATATTATCACAGTATACGTCCTCTCCTCCACGATGGCTCTAGACCCATCTGCTCGTCCCTGCTTCCATTCTTCTTATTTGACTCTCTCAGCCACACATGATATCCAGCTCAAATGTAGAGTAGGCGGAAAAGAAGGGAACAGGAATAGGAAGGGGAAGCAGCACACCGGCGACATGACTCGGAGGAAGTACAAAGGTTTTCTTCAACATACGTAGGAGAACTATAAGGATATATCTTTTCACAATATGTCATCTTGTCAAAGACCCTTAATGTGACAACCATGTTACCGCGGTATCGGAAGACTAACATGTCATAATTTTTTAAGTCGTGTGTTTTGACATAATCATCCCAACTCTTTCCTCCTGTGTCGTAATCTCGCATTATTACATAGAACTGAAATCCGGTTGGGAGGATTATGTCAAAACACACGGCTTATAAAATTATGACATGTTAGTCTTCCGACACCGCGGTAACATGGTTGTCACATTTAGGGTCTTTGACAAGGTGATATGTTGTGTTTACATATATCCTTATAGTTCTCCTACGTATGTTGAAGAAAACCTCTGTACTTCCTCCGGGTCATGCCGCCGGTGTGCTGCTTCCCCCTCCTATTCCTGTCCCCTTTTTTTCCGCCTACTCTACACTTGAGCTGGATATCATGTGTGGCTGAGAGAGTCAAACAAGAAGAATAGAAGCAGGGACGAGCAGATGGGTCTAGAGCCATCATGGAGGAGAGGACGTATACTGTGATAATATCTTCTCCAACATTCGATACCACTACTGATATCATTTCTGTAAGGGTGATCTCTCAGAGTATACGTCCTACTCAGATGTATCTCTTGGAGTATCCTCTCCGGTTTGGTTGTCTTCTGAGCCATCCGTTCTCACACTTAAAATACAGGGATTGGATTCTGTGTTTTGTATTTTCGGCGAACCCAGGGATTGGATTCTGTATTTTGTTTTTTGGTTTCTGTATTTTGTTTCCAGCTCCATTTGTATTAATCTACGGTACGACATGGTGATCAGGACATATATAGTCCCTGCAGCCATTCGACTGGCGAGGCAGAAACTATATAGCCGTAGATAAGTTGACTATCCTCCGACCCTCATCCCTCGGCAATGATGATACGACAACCTATCACTATATCTTATATAGTAGTAGATGATGTCTTAGTATTACATTATGTGAGTTCATCTTGATTCTGTTACGTTCTTCAAATACTATATACGATAAGATCATATACTACACCATATGTACAGAACATAGATGATTCACACTAATGTATGCTAGAATGAATTTTGGGTTGTGTATTCTGAGCCATCCGTTCTTACACTTGAAGATAAATTTTCAGTATAACGACGAATATTAGGTTACTCTTCAGTATAATTGATGTCTTTTCTTGGATAATTGGTGTGCATTAAATTCGTATGTGCATATTTCGTCTATGTGATTTTTGGATATATACCTACGCTGGGTTATAAGCGATGATCTGATATACAAAGGAGGTGCTGCCGAAATTTTTGTAGACATTTGGATACATTGTATGTTCGGATATTTTTTTTATGTTTGGATAATTTAATGTTGGATATTGGATATATTGTGTTGGTAATATTTTGTTGGATATTGGATACGTTGGATATTGGTGTCGGATATGGATATTTTGCATATGGATATATGGTGTTGGATATTGGATACGTTGGATATTCGTGTTGGATATGGATATATGGTGTTGTATATGGATATTTTGTATGTTTGATATTGTGTTGGATGTATTGTACAAACAGGAAAGAGTCTGTTTGCAGTATTTTTTTTTTCAAAAATTAGAAGTTAGCGACGGACTGGCGACCACTCAGCGACGGATAGTCCGTCGCTAACTGGAGAAACTGAGTTTAGCGACGGAGTGGCGACGGAAAAACCGTCGCTACCTGGAGCATTTCAATAAAGCGACGGATTGGCGATGGACCATCCGTCGCTATCTGTAGGAGTTTAATGTATCGACAGATTGGCGACGTAATATCCGTCGCTACCTGGAGAATTTTACATTGAGCGACGGTTTAGCGACGGAACGTCCGTCGACCTAGTTCTGTTTGATGTCCATAAATTTTGCTGTTAGCGACAGATGTTTTGTCGCTAATACGCTTTTACCGACATATTTACGACGGATTAGCGACGGATATTGCGTATCAGAAAATCACTGATACGGTTTTGCCGACTCTTTAGCGACGGAGTATTCCGTCGCTAAACCTATATCTTGATACATGTTTTGACGAAAGCTAGTCGGTAATCCGTCGCTATATATATTTAAATGAGCCGACGGTATTCCGTCGCTAAGTCGTCGCTGAGCGACGGAGTAGCGATGGATATGGTTTAGCGACGAGGTTATTCCCGACGGCTGTTTTACCAAAATATCCGTCGGTAATCTGTCGGTATTTATTTTTGGCGACGGAATACCGACGGATAAGGCCGTCGGTAAATCCATGTATTTTGGTAGTACATGCCTCAACACAATGTTCGTCAACCTAACGACCTGAAGGTCCCGAACACCTTTCGAGACATCATGTCATATCTGACAGTTCCGTCACATTCATGCCACAATTGTATTCTTTCGCAACGAAGCCATCTTTTATGATCTCGTGCACGTAGTTATGTTTTGACTGTATTTCCATGTTCTATGCCTTAGTGTTCATTGTTTGTGGCTTGCACGCTAGGGCGCTCGCCTATTGTCTTTCAATGTTCTAGCCTTCTAACTCGTGCGCGAAGGAACGGAATGGCTCGTGCACTAAGGCACTCGCCGAATACAGTTATCCCATGTTCTTGCGGCTTGCGCACCGAGGCGCTCGCCTTTGCGATATCTAATGTTCCATAGCGACTCGTACATATGATGCACGTATTATTTTAATTGTTCTAACTAGTGTTCGACACACACTATGATTTATCTTTCGATCGGACCACGCCTGTGGCGTTGATAGGTTAACTTAGCATACAATAATAATTTCTGACTTAGGCAATGAAGGAATAAAAATAAGAGTCAATCCTCCTACCTTGAGTCGATACGCCTTGTCGTTTTGCCGAGCCGATGCGGCTCGATTTTATAACTTCGTTGTACGGCCACTCTCCTGACTTAGCCATTCAAGCACTTCTTGCTTCATTGAATTATACGTCCGATTTGGCTTACCGTGCCTAAGTCTCAGCTCGCCGCAAGGTGACGATTTGGTTTCGCGGACCCCTTACTGAATAAGGCAGAATGCTGACCTCTAGTATTTTAGCATAAACGTATAGCCTGCACATGAAACCAACTAAAATCAATACTTGTATCGATTCAGACTTTCACCTAGGTCGATTCGATTTTTTAGAATTTCGAGCCGTCTCAATGCACTTATCCTTCGGGACAACGCGGCACTTCGCATCGATTCAACTCGATGCATACATCAGGACAAGGCAACTCTTCGTATCGACTTAGTTTTGATGCATTGCTCGGGACAACGTAACTCTCGTATCGATTCGCTTCGATAAATTTTATTCGGTCAACGCGACTTGTTGAGTCAACGTCTCAGCGTAATGCGTCGTACAGAGCGGGGCATTACAACAATCATAATGGAATACAAGATGATATATCAAGACTGTAAGTAAAACATGATATATAAACTGGAAATCATGTCAGGGTGTAACGTACAAAAAAGTAGAACAGTACAAGAATATCTGATGTATAATGTAAACATAAAATATGCCTTGAGATATTATAGCATTATGTGGTCGGCTTGGGTCAAGATCAGGCTGTTCATTTGGCCCGACTATCGCAGAAAAATCTCAAAAAGGGTCAAGCCGGCCAACATAGAAAATGAGCAAAAGAAATATAAGATCTCTCTACACCCTACGTGTAGTGAGGGTGATACAAGCACAAGAAATAGTGACATGGAGGTATTGATCACATAACCTGTAATAACGATACGGGATTCTCCAAGAGGGTAGCTAATCCCCCTCAGGAATCGGTGTCTATACAAGTACAAGAAATAAGATCGAATAATGTACCAATATACCAAAAAAGTTCAGGAATAACATCTCATGCCAGGATCCGACGTATACTAGTCCTTGCAACATCGTGACAAGAATCAAGTAAAATACTATAACTGAATCGGATACAGAAGATATCAAGATAAGGAACTACTATCAGGAAATATACTCGCCTGCTGTCCTGAGCTGTCAAGTAGGGTCGATGCTCAGAGTGATCTCACAGACCTAAAGATGAGATATTGTAAGTTAATTAGGGTTTAACAGTGTTACGCATGATTTTCTAATGTATGATATACAATCTAGGTCAATCTCAGTCCAACTAAGTTAAACTAGGTCACACTAGGTCACAGAAAGTCAAACCAAGTCAAACTAGGTCAAACTGGGTCAAAGGTTGACTTATAGTTGACTTTTGGTCAACTGGTCAACTCTAGTCAACTCTGCTCAACTCTCGGTCAAACTAGGCTAATGCTGACTAACAGTTAACTTTTGGTCAAAGCAGTCAAACTTGGCCAACCGAGGTCAATACTAGCCTAAGCATACTATTCCTAATATTTACCTGCCGAGATACCCTATATCTTGGTCATATTGGTATCCCAAGACCAATACCTTGGTTTGGGTCCAATACCTTAACTTAGGTAAATTATCTTAGCCTCTAACCAATACCTTACCCTTACCTTGTCCTTACCCTATGCAAGTTCAATACCTTGCTAAGGTATTCTAACACCTTACCTTGGTATTCTATTACCTTACCTTGATATTTTGATACTTTACCTTGGTATCTTGATACCATACCCTGGTCATAAGGTAAACTAATCATTTACCTTGATGGTAAAGGTAATTCATATTTACCTTAAGATACTAACTTGGTATCATGAGATACCAAGATACCCCTCAAATATCTAACTAACTATCTAATGTACTAACATAGCATCTTAACTAATATCTAACAAATAACCTATAGTATCTAGGTAAACCCCTTTACCTTAAAGATAAACCCAATATCTTACCTTGTAGGTAAACCATTACCTTAAGGTAAAAGGTAAATCTAAGATACACTATCTATTCTAACTCTGACATCTACTAGACACTAACTAACTAACCATCTAATCTTCTAACTCTAATATATCATAGATACTAAGATATCTATATACACTAATTATCTTAACTTCTAAGATAACTCTAACATATCCCAACTAACTCTAATACTAATACTTGATACCAAATATGGTACCTTACTCGAGTCCCAATACTCTCTTATCCTTACTCATGATCAGTGAGTGTCACGATACCAATATTCTCATGGTACCCAAGTATCACACTAGTACCTTTTCCAAAACTTTAATACCTTGATACATAACTTATCTATATTTGGCTTACTTGATAACCATTTGTATCAACATAAACACACACTAATTAACACACATTACCTAATAATAATATATATATGTATTATATCCTACATATTCTTGACAACCTATGATACATACATTCACTTGATATCCATACTACATAGGCTCATAGGATACACAAAATGTATATGTCATATATTTACTTTTCTACTTAAAACCAATACTGTACCAATTAGACATTCACTAAATTCTAGGATTAAAGTATGTCGTAGCCCTTCGTGTTAGCTTTCTGAAACTTCAAACGGATCGCATTTTCGTGTCCGGAAGCTCCCGAAATCGCGAAAACACCGAAACACGTTTGTCTTTCGGACAGCTGACACTCAAAAAGTTTTACAGAAAGTTCTAGAACGATTTTGGCCTATTAAAATATATATTTAGAAAGCTAACTTCGATACGGTTTTTTAAAAAAAAACAGACGATTAATCAAAATTCTGAGCTAAAAGTGATGGCATTTCTAAGTTGCTATAGTTACTAAAAACGTGGAAGAATATTTTGACAAATTTGGGTTATTTTGGACAAAAGAAACACATGTAGGCCAAGATACTTGGATACCAACATAGGTATCCAAATGAAACTCATTCTAACCATCCTAACTAAGATCAATCCACTCTCTAACCATTCTAAAACTGAATTTAAAACACAATTAATCCTATTAGGCAATAAACCAAACACATGGGGTGTCCTAATTTGGGATCTATCAAGTAGGACACAAAATACATATCTAAAATCCTCAAGAGAGCTCCAAATGGCCTCAAACTTGAATCTAAAGGGAGTACATGCATGGAGGTGGGTCCTATGGATTCAAAACTAACTAATATGCATAGAAAATCAATTTAGAGGGTTGGTTTTACCTATTGGGAGTGGAATCCCAATGATACTCTCAAGGACACGGCTCCGACACGAAGATCTTCCAAAAAGGACACTCCTCCTTACACTTTGCTCCAAATCTTTGCTTGCACCCTCCCTTGTTGTATGTGTCACGCCCCAGAACCAGAATACTAGCAAGTAGGGACGGACCAGGCCAGCTACGTATACCAAAGTACTCCAGTACTCCGAAATAACGTATAAGCTGTATAGACATGGGGGTTACTACTATAATCCAACAGGCAATCCTAGGTCAAGAATCCTAGGTATCTCAATCACAGGCAAATATGTAAAGTACAAGAAGTATGATCAACTGGAATATAAAATAGTAAAGCGTCCCAAACTATCATATATCAATGATCATGAAGCTAGTAATACAGAGTGAAGACTAGCAAGAGTAACAGTCATACATGATAAGCTCTAGCTATATTCTAGAATAATGCAAATCATGTTCTGGCCCGTAGACTAAATGTCAAGTCCAAACACGAGCTAAACAAGTGCTCGGTGGCGAAAAGTCTCAAAAGAATAATGTACATAACTAGTGGATAAAAAGAAGGAACCCACTCAGGTACTCTGGTGCTCTGGATAATCACCAACGAGTGGAAGGTACGAAAGATCCTCGGGCATCTCTACCATATCTGGCCAAACAAAACCAGTGGGGTCAGACCCCCAATAACAAGTACCACAAAGGAAGCCAAACTATGAACTAAAATCAGCATGCAAATCATAGCAACGGATAGAGACAGAAATAAGTAAAAGTAAATCGAGACTCGTGCGCTACCAATGTGTAACGCCCCAGAACCAGAATACTGGACAGTGGGGGCGTACAGAGCCAGCTACGTATATTGAAGTGCAACCCACCTCGCTATATGGTCATGGCTGTCTAGATATATGAGGGTTTAACTACAAGCTATCAGTCTCCTATGGTCATGAACAAGCCTATTGACTCAATCTCAAGCAAGTAATAAAAATTACAAGATGTTAGAGCACCAAATATACAATAGTAAGGCGTCCCATATATTACATATTTGGATGATCATGAAGCTAGTCGTATAAAATGTCAAGACTAGCAAGAGTTTCAGTCATACATGATCAACCCTAGGATTTGTCAATCATGTTACAGCCCGTAGGCAGACAGTAAATAAGGGTGCAATATGAGCTAACACGTGCTCGTCGGCTAAATGCCTCAAAAGTATAATTTTACAATAGAGTGAGAGAACAAAAGAAACCCCACTCGTTGCCAGGGTTACGCCTGGTGGTCACCATCTGGCTGGAAGGTAGGTAGATCCTCTGGAGCTGCTCCGGTATCTGGCCATACAAAACCAGCTGGATCATACCCCAGAAAGAGCAAGTGCCACAAAGGAGGCTTCACTTAGGATCTAAAACCAGCATATCATAAATGAATAATAATTATAAAGATACTGATAATAACAGAATAACAACAGTGGAATGAGTACGAGGAAACCATTCAAGTAGCCAGATTGCAACCCTTAAACCAAACAAAAACTGGGGTTACAACCCTTCACCCGAATAGAAACCCGTCTCAATTACTGTTGGTAAAGTAAAACAGGATGAGCTCGACATAGGGTGAAATAAGACAATAAACGAAGAGAGGATAAGGAACTGTTCCGGGAGCCAGGTTACAACCCTTAAACCAAACAAGGACCGGAGTTGTAACCCTTCGCCTGAACAGATCCTTGCCCCTGATCTTTATTGTTAAGGCAATCATAGGTAACCATGTCATGTCATATTCTTGTAAAACAGGACGAGCATGACAAGGGATGCAATAGGACAATAAATGAGGAGAAGACACAGAACTACTCCGGGAGCCAGGTTACAACCCTTAAACCAAACAAGGACCGGAGTTGTAACCCTTCGCCTGAACAGAACTGGTCCCTGATCATTATTGTCAAGGTAAGCATAAATAATCAGGACGATATATGTCACGCCCCAGAACCAGAATACTGGAGAGCGGGGGACAGACACAGCCAGCTACGTATATTGAAGTGAATCCCACCTCACAATACGGTCACGGCTGTCTAGATGCATGAGGGTTTACTACAAGCCATCAGTCTCTTAAGGTCAATAACAAGCCTAGTGTCTCAATCTCAAGCAACAAGTAGATATAACAAGATGGTAGATCATCAGACATACAAGGTAAGGCGTCCCATACATTACATATTCAGATGATCATGAAGCTAGTCATACAAAATACGAAGACTAGCAAGAGTTTAAGTCATACATGATCAACCCTAGGATTTGTCAATCATGTTACAGCCTGTAGGCAGACAGTAAGTAAAGTTGCAACGAGCTAACACTTGCTCGGCGGCTAAACGCCTCAAAAGAATATTTTTACAAGGGAGTGGGAGAGCAAAATAAAAACCCACTCGTTACCGGGATTCCTTCTAGTGTTCACCATCTGGCAGGAAAGTTGGGAGATCCTCGATAGCTGCTTCAAAATCTGGCCATACAAAACCAGCTGGATCAGACCCCAGAAAGAGCAAGTGCCACAAAGGAGGCTTCACTTAAGAACTAAAAACCAGCATGTCAGCACATAAGGTCATAGGTAAAATAACATAAGACATGAGTTAAAGAAAATAGGATGATAAACAATAAGATAACTAGAGGACTATTCCGGTACCCAAGTTACAACCCGTAAACCAAACAAGGACCGGGGTCGTAACCCTTCACCTGAACAGAACTTAGCCTTGAACCAATTATCGATAAAGTAAAGCATAAACAAGCATGTTCGGAGATATCCATGCACCGGATCTAGGCAAGACTAGACAAGATAGGACTCCATCTATCATTCACGGCCAAGCAAGGAGTACGGCTTGATACTTAACTAACTAGGGTTATCACAAGCTTAGTTACTAGCAAGATGCAATGAGGTATGCCTACGGCCACAAGCCCTGCAGACTATCCAGGTTATCCAGACACAAGTTTCAAGATTAGAGTTATCATGCCTTGTTAGGTGACTTGGATGCAACACATAACAGTGTGCATAGTAATCGTTTCATGTAGTGCCCTACATAACAGTGAGCTGGAAATGTGCCCTACTCGTCGACAGGCTACAAGTCCATCAAGGAAGGCGCCCAGATAACGGGATTACTTGTAGCCGGAATACCTCTCTATATGCTCTACTTGATCAATGTAGTCATTAACCTAGTCAGATTCAGTATGAATCCCTGACCGTGGTAACCAGGGATACATGTCCTAGACATGATGCGAGACAAGACTGGTTGCTTATACAAACATATTCGATACAATCACCCACGGTGTCAAGAATTCACTTAGCATATTAGGTTAGCCGTCGCAACAGCGTATCAAGGTTATCATGTCGGGTTGCTTATCAAGATTACTTATCAAGGCAAGGGTGCGTCACAACGGACCACCATCAAGAATTATCATGTCAAATTACTTGTCAAGAGTGCACCACGGCGGATCACTATCAAGAGTTATCCTGTAAGGTCATAATGCCATTTCGTGTTTATGCAAGTGCACCACAATGGGTCACTGATCATGCAATTCCATCACTAAGCCGTGTTCAGATTAACATTCATAAATAATGTCATGATCACATCGGGTTCATGTCGAGTTTATATCAAAAGACGTAAGGATATAAAATGGGTGCAAAAATCATAAAAAGGGGGATATGGGGACATAATGCGCCCAAGGGGGAGGAGCAAGGGGTACTATGGCCAACAAGTGGCATTAGCCAAGTCGTGCCAGGGTAACAGGTTGCGCCTAGGCACTAGGGGTGCCAATCACTAAAATGCACAAGGTCGGGTCAAGTTGCGCCAGGAAGAGTCAGGCCAAGTCATGTTGCGCCAGGTACTAGACTGCGCGAGGCTAGGTTGCGCCTGAGTCAGACTGCGCACGAGTCAGACTGCGCACGAGTCAGACTGCACACGAGGTCAGACTGCGCACGAGTCAGACTGCGCACGAGTCAGACTGCACACGAGTCAGACTCCGCAGCGCTAAAGAGCGTGCGTAACTCAGTGGCGCAAGCTAAAAAGCTCGCGCACACTGCTCACTGCCTTCTCCAAATTAGCAAGAACTCCATGGTTGAACCCATAGCTTCAAAAGTCTATAACTTGGTCAAAACAAGTCCAAATCCAACTTTTACATGGTCAAAATTGGGTAGAATGAAATTCTCTTCAACATGGAACCATCAAAATTTGAAAACAAAGAAGTTTGATAGATCAAAACCACCAAAATCCGAAAATGACCAATTTTTAGATCTACAAAAATCAAAGCCTCAAAATGGAAAATGACAAGTTCTAATGTGTCTTAGAAACATGAGAAGAAGCTATTAGAACAATAAAAATGGGTTCTCTTGTGGAAGCAAGTTGCACTTGCCTAAGGGGTGTTCTTGGTTGGTGGTGGGTTTAATGGAGAAGGAAGGAGTAAATGAGAAAGTGGAGGAGAGAGAAAAGTTAGGCGGGTTATAAAGGGGGATGGTGGGTTTAACATGATGAACCAAAGAATAAACCAAGCCAACCCAAAATAAACTAAGTTAAACCATTACATGTCATGATGAACCTAACCAAGATTAAACTGAAATTAGCTAGCCATGCAGGAAAATAAAATACATGTCAGGATTCCGTATACGTATACTGGAAACACGTAGAACGAAAAACGGGGGTGACAACTCTACCCACCTTAAAAGAATTCCATCCTCGAAATTTAATCAAGAGGCTAGAGATGTCGAGCAAGCTATATCAATTGCAGGCAATATATGACTAGCAGTCAATCGAGCAATCATTCATGCAAGCAAGGAACTTAAGCATAAGGCATAAGAAAGACATTATACCTTACGAGTCAAACATGTCGGGATATCGCGATCGGATATCATCCTCACGCTCCCACGTTGACTCACCCAAAGAGTGATGACCCCAAGCAACACGGACTAACTTGATAGTCTTGTTCTTGAGTGTCTTCTCCCTCCGGTCCAATATGGATACGGGTCTCTCCTCATACGAAAGGTTGGTACCAACAACAAATTTTGAATGATCAAGAACGTGACTCGGATCTGTAATGCCTGTGGTTCGTATTACGTATTTTGGAAATACGTGTACGTATTTTCTTGTATTGTTCCTTGTTTAGTTTTCTTGGCTTGGTTTAACTCTCGGTTTGGGTTGGCTTGGTTTGGCCGGCTGGTTGCTTGGTCCATCATGGACCAAGGTGAACCCCCTACCTACCACCAACCCATGATATTTATTTCCCCCTAACCTTCTCTCTCCTCCATAACTCTCATTTATTTCTTCTTTTTCTTCTTCCTTCCTCCCCACAACTCCCCAACCCTTAGGCAAGTGCAACTTGATTCCACAAGAGAACTCATTTTTATGGTTCCATTAGCTTCTTCTCATGATTCTAAGACACATTAGAACTTGTCATTTTCCATTTTGAGGCTTTGATTCTTGTAGATCTACAATTTAGTATTTTCGGATTTTGGTGGTTTTGATCTATCAAACTTCTTTGTTTTCAAGTTTTTATGGTTCCATGTTGTAGATAATTTTATTCTACCCAATTTTGACCTTTGGAAAGTTGGATTCGGACTTGTTTTGACCAAGTTATGAGCATTTGGAGTTTTGGGTTCCATCCATGGAGTTCTTGCAGTTCTTGCCCTTTGGAGAAGACAGTGAGCAGTGTGCTAGCTTTTTAGCTTACGCCGCTGACTTGTGTACGCTGCTCTTTAGCGAGCGTACGCTGCTTGTGTACGCTGCTCTTTAGCGAGCGTACGCTGCTTTTCGTACGCTGCTCTTTAGCGAGCGTACGCTGCTTTTCGTACGCTGCTCTTTAGCGTGCGTATGCTAGCCTTGATACGCTGCCTATTGGCAGCGTGTCTTTTTCGTACGCTAGCTTGAGCGTACGCTGACCTGTAACTCGAGCGTGCCCTTGTGTACGCTGACCCTTGCGTACGCTTCACATTGGAAGTGTATGGAACCTTTGGTACGCCAGCTTGAGCGTACGCGTGCCTTGGTACGCTAGCTTAAGCGAGCAAGGCGTACGCTGGCTTTGAGCGTACGCTGGCTTGAGCGTACGCTTGCCTATCTTGTCACCCTGGTTCAACCCGAGAGCTTTGTGACCCCCCCATACGCTGGCTTTGAGCGTACCCTGGCCTGAGCGTATGCTTACCTGAGCGTATGGCCCTTGGCAGACTTGATCTTATATTTGCTTGTCAGTTTATTTTATTTTCCTTATCCTGGATCTGCTATAGCCCTGTATACTGATATTTTATTAGATATTTTACGTCCATTTTATATCCTTACGCCTTTTGACCTGAACTTGATAATTCCCGAATTTACTTGATATGTTTGGAATTGATAACTGAGCCTGACACGATAGTGACCCGTAGTGGTGCACTCCTGACATGAGTAACCTGGCATGACCTGATAGTGTCCCGTCGTGGCGCACTCTTGACTAGTACACTTGACCTGATAACCTGACATGTTATATCTTGACGGCTACCCGACATGACATGACTTGACAGGAATGAACATCCTGGACACCGTGGGTGATTGTGCTTGTATAAATAAACCAGTCCTGTCTTGCATCATGTCTAGGATGGGACTCCTGAGTACCACGGTCAGGAGTACCTATTGAAATGAACTAGGGACTAATAACTAGATTAATACGTTAGTCATGAAGAGATTTTTCCAGCTACAGGCAATCCCGTTACCTGGGCGCGCCTGGGATCTGTAGCCTGCCGTCGAGTAGGGCACATTTCCAGCACACTGTCATGTGTTGCACCCTTCAAGCTACTTAAGGGTACATGCATTTCCTGGACGATGTACCCACCTGAATTCAACCCTAATCTTTCGACCTGGGTAACCTGGATGGTCTGTTGGGCCTGTGGCTGTGGAATAATCTCACTGCATCTTGTTAGTAACTAGGACTGTGATAACCCTAGTTAGTTAAAGTATCAAGCCGTAGGTCTTGCTTGGCCGTGAAATGATTGGATGGAGTCTAACAAGTCTAGTCTTACCCTGATCTTGTTCCAGACTGTTACATGACCAGCATGCTTGTATTTATTTTCTCGATAAATGGTAAGAAACCAAGCTCCGTTCAGACGAAGGGTTACAACCCCGGTCCTTGTTTGGTTTACGGGTTGTAATCTAGCTATCTGAATAGTTCCATGGTTATCTCGTCGTATATCATCCTGGCATGTTTTCTTATTTCCAGTTTTTACCAGTTATTTATATTTTCTGTCTTTTATTATATTATTTATATTCCTGTGCTGATTGCTGGTTTTAGTTCTTAAGTGAAGCTCCTTTGTGGCACTTCCTCTTTCTGGGGTCTGACCCAGCTGGTTTTGTGTGGCCAGATTTCGGAGCAGCTCCAGAGGATCTACCGATCTTCCAGCCAGATGGTGGCCACTAGACGGAACCCTGGCAATGAGTGGGTTTATTTTTTTGGCTCTCCCGCTCTATTATGAAAATATTCTTTTGAGGCGTTTAGCCAGCGAGCACGTGTTAGCTCGATTGCATCTTTATTTACTGTCTGCCTACGGGCTGTAACATGATTAACAGATCATAGGGTTGATCATGTATGACTAAACTCTTGCTAGTCCCGATATTTTGTACGACTAGCTTCATGATCAGCTGAATATGTAATTTTTGGGACGCCTTATTATTGTATATTTAATGATCATACATCTTGTAACTTTTACTTACTTGCTTGTGATTGAGACAATAGGCTTGTTCATGACCTTAAGAGACTGCTGGCTTGTAGATAAACCCTCATGTATCTAGACAGCCGTGACCGTATAGCGAGATGGATTCCATTTCATATACGTAGCTGGCTATGTCTGCCCCCGCTCTCCAGTATTCTGGTTCTGGGGCGTGACATGGTTTAAGTGGTGGCCCATGCAGGTCTTGTAAATCAAGATATGTGAGGGTTACCGAATAGATGTCTCAATCAGTATTCGTCCTTGATCTCTGCTCGTATCTTCTAAATCCCTGGATTCTTGTCCTGATCATATGCTTGTATCGTTGATCTGTCTTGGTCCTTCCTTATTGTTCCCTATGTCGTCTTCTTCAGCGGCATTGTTCGTGGTCCTACCGACCAGCAAGGCGGAGCACCTTCCGCGGACCAGCAGCAACCTGGAGATCAAGCCCAGCATTCCGGAGTAGCCTCCAGAGTTGTGCCTTCCGGCGGAGAGCCACCAGTCCAGCCAGTTCAGCCTGTAGAGCCTGATGAGGGCACTTTGGTAGGACTCGTCAGGACCTTGATAGCTTTCCAAGATCGTAGAGGAGATGCCTTGCAACAGGCAGTGGCGGATGCTTTGACCCAGGGTGGTCATCAGGGTAACAGTGCGGCCAACAGCTTCAAGCGCTTGAACCCTCCATTCTTCGACGGAAGTGAAGATGCTATCGCAGCAGATACATGGCTTCAGGACACAGAGGTAGTTCTAGAAGCAGCCAGGACCCCAGAGAACGAGAAGGTGGCAGTTATGCACCTGCAGCTATTGGATCTTGCCCGCAGCTGGTGGGCAGCACAGGCAGTTGGGTTAGCAGCACCTATTCCATGGGCAGTGTTCAGAGAGAGATTCTAGACCAAGTATTTCGATGCCGTGGCTCTGTATGATCTGCAGACGAGGTTTACCAATCTGAAGCAAGGAGGCAGGACGGTCGACGGATATGCGGCCGAGTTTTCTAGACTCTGTCGGTTTGCTCCCACCCTGGTGGCAACCGAGTATGATAGAGCCCAACGGTTCCAGCAGGGACTTCATCTGGAGATTTTATTAACAGTCGAGCAGTTTGAGCATCAGACTTTTGATGCAGTCTTAAGAGCAGCCCGGAGGCATGAGTATACCTCCCAGAGGATTGTGGATAGGGTCGGAGGTCGGAAGAGATCTCACGGCCAGATGAATCAGTCTTCGGCACCAGCCCCGGCAGCCAGGGCCTTGACTATTGGAGTTCTAAGGCGAGCGGCCTCAGTGACGTCGGTTCAGCATTCCACTCCGACGTACCCTCAGCAGCAGCAGAAGCAGAAGCAGTCTTCCGCAGTGGGTTGTTCTCATTGTGGGAAGCCAGGCCATGTGGTGGCAGAATGTCGTAGGGCACAGGGAATGTGTCTGGTTTATGGAGCACCAGACCATAGGGTTGGATCCTGCCCGAACAGGGGTGGTTCATCCTCGTCCAACCTTTCTAGCTCTTCGGTGAGAGGACCAGCTCCAGTCCAGCAGCAGCAGTATCCATTGCCGAGGCCCTTGCCGCCTCAGACCCAAGTATTCCAGCAGCAGAACCCCCAGCAGTATGTTCAAGCCCAAGCCCAGAGTCAGAGCAGGCAGCGAGGATTTCAGCAGAGGGGACCAGCACCCCGAGGGCACGGTCAGGCTATGGTGATGACTGTGGAGGAAGGATTGGCACCAGGAGAGGTAGTGGTAGGTACTATTCTCGTCAACTCCTTTCCAGCTTCAGCTTTATTTAATTCTGGTGCATCGCATTCTTTTATGTCTGCACGATTTGCGACCCGAGTAGGATTGGAGCCCGAGTCATTATCAGTAAGGCTCAATATACTTACTGGTAACAGACTTGTGGGAGTAGATAGAGTGTTTTCCTCGTGTCGGATCGTAGTTAGCGGTAGAGAGTTTTTCGCTAGATTGATAGAATTCCCAATGGCCGATTATGATGTGGTCTTAGGGATGGATTGGTTGAGAAACCAGTATGCTAGGATAGACTGCCACATTGGCAGGGTTGTTTTTAGCATTCCAGGCGAGCCGAAGTTTTCTTTCTCTCGAGGTGAAGTTGAGTCATCTCCTCCAGTATTGCGGATGGCAGTAGTAGCAGTTCAGTTGCCCAGGATAGTGGATGAGTTCCCAGATGTTTTTCCAGAAGAGCTTCCATGTATGCCTCCGGAGCGGGAGATCGAGTTCACTATAGACTTGATTCCCGGGACAGCCCCAGTGTCAGAGAGAGTCTACAGGATAGCGCCGTCAGAATTGGAGATATTGTATAAGATGATTGAAGAGCTTAGAACCAAGGGATTCATTCGTGCTAGTGGATCGCCTTGGGGAGCCCCGATGCTTCTTGTAAAAAAGAAGGATGGTACGTCCAGGTTATGTGTTGATTATCGTACCTTGAACTCAGTGACAATCAAGAACAGATACCCTCTTCCGAGGATAGATGACTTGTTTGATCAACTCAAGGGGGCTTCAGTATTCTCGAAGATTGATTTACGCTCAGGTTATCATCAGATCAGAGTAAGAGAGCAGGACATCCCGAAGACAGCTTTTAGATCGAGATATGGGCATTGGGAGTTCCTTGTTATGCCTTTTGGAGCAACCAATGCGCCAGCAGTATTCATGGACCTCATGAATCGCATCTTCATGCCATACTTGGATCAGTTTGTGATTGTGTTCTTGGATGACATTCTGGTCTACAGCAAGAGTGAGACGGAGCATGAGCAGCATCTCCGTATAGTTCTTCAGATCCTCAGGGAGCACCAGTTATATGCCAAGTTCAGTAAATGCTAGTTCTGGCTCGATCGCATTTCGTACTTGGGTCATATCATCACTCGAGGAGGAGTAGAAGTGGATCCCCAGAAGATTGTGGCTATTGAGTCGTGGCCAGTGCCCAGCACAGTTGCAGAGGTTCGTAGTTTTCTTGGATTGGCCGGCTACTACCGGCGGTTTGTTTCAGATTTTGCTCGAATTTCAGCACCATTGACGCAGTTGACCCGCAAGGATGCACAGTTTGCTTGGACAGCAGAGTGTCAGAGTTCTTTTGAGCAATTGAAGCGAGGCCTGATAACGGCTCCTATTCTCACGCTTCCAGATAGAACCGGAGGATTTTCAGTATATTGTGATGCTTCAGGCAGAGGTTTAGGATGTGTTCTGATGCAACATGGGAAGGTGATAGCTTATGCGTCACGACAACTTCGTGATCATGAGGGGAATTACCCAACCCATGACTTGGAGCTGGCAGCAGTGGTGTTTGCACTCAAGTTGTGGAGGCACTACTTGTACGGAGACAGAGTGGAGATTTTCACCGACCACAAGAGCCTGAAGTATGTTTTCACCCAGAAGGATCTTAACATGCGTCAGAGAAGGTGGCTGGAGCTTCTTGTGGATTATGATATCAACCTACAGTATCATCCTGGGAAGGCCAATGTCGTAGCGGATGCATTGAGCAGGAGAGCCGGAGCTTATTTTCTAACAGCGCAACCAGAGCTGTTAGCAGATCTTCAGAAAATGGGTATAGAAGTTATTCTCCCTTCCAGTGTGGCATTGATGGCCAGTATGCAAGTTCAGTCCACTATAGTCGAGAGGATCCGGATGGCGCAATCGACAGATTCTAAGCTTCAGCGACTCAGAGCAGAATGCGAGGCAGGACGAAGACCAGAGTTATGCATTCATGAGGATGGTACACTTCGACATGGTAATCGTCTTTGTGTATCCAGCGGAGATATCCGGCAGGAGATCATGTCAGAAGCTCACAGTTTGCAGTATTCCATCCATCCCGGCAGTACGAAGATGTACCATGATATCCGGCAGCATTTCTGGTGGAATGGCATGAAGCGGGAGATAGCTCGGTTTGTCTCTCGGTATTTGGTTTGCCAACAAGTTAAAGCCGAACATCAGAGACCGGCTGGACTTCTTCAGCCCTTACCGATTCCAGAATGGAAGTGGGAGCATGTGACCATGGATTTCGTGACTGGATTACCTAGATCCCCAGCTGGTAGAGATGCTATCTGGGTTATAGTTGATCGGCTCACGAAAGTGGCTCACTTTCTTCCATTCAGAGTAGGTCAGTCGACGGCTCAGTTAGCAGAGATGTACCTCAGGCTGATTGTCAGATTTCACGGTGTGCCAGTCAGTATCACCTCGGACCGAGATTCTAGATTTACGTCGTACTTTTGGCGTAGCTTGCAAGAGAGCTTGGGGACCCACCTCCAGTTCAGTTCAGCATATCACCCGCAGACAGATTGCCAGTCGGAGCGCACGATCCAGACTCTTGAAGATATGCTGAGGTCTTGCACACTTGACTTTGGTGGTTCATGGGAAGATCACTTGCACCTGGTGGAATTCTCGTTCAACAATAGTTTCCAGGCCAGTATTCAGATGGCACCGTTCGAGGCACTGTATGGTAGGAAGTGCAGATCCCCGCTAGCCTGGGATGATGTTGGAGAGAGACAGATGCTCGGTCCAGAGATGATTGCTCAGAAAGTTGAAGTGGTCAGGCGAGTCAGAGGTCACCTTCGAGTTGCCCAAGATTGCCAGCGCCATTGGGCCGATTCTCATCGGCGCCCTCTCGAGTTTTCGGTCGGCGATCATGAATTCCCGAGGATTTCGCCTAACCGTGGCGTCATTCGTTTCGGCGTACGGGGCAAGCTTAGTCCTAGGTATATAGGACCGTTTGACATTCTGGAGCGAGTAGGAGATGTATCCTATCGTCTCGCTCTTCCTCCGTCGCTAAGCGAGGTGCACGACGTGTTCCATGTATCCCAATTACGATGGTATATCCCGGACCCGAGCCACATCCTGGATCATTCGGAACTGGTTGTTGGTACCAACCTTTCGTATGAGGAGAGGCCCGTGTCTATATTGGACCGGAGAGAGAAGACGCTCAAGAACAAGACTATCAAGTTAGTCCGAGTTGCTTGGGGTCATCACTCTTTGGGGGAGTCAACGTGGGAGCGTGAGGATGACATCCGATCGCGATATCCCGACTTGTTTGACTCGTGAGGTATAATATCTTTCTTATGCCTCATGCCTTCGATTCCTTGCTTGCATGATTGATTGATTGTCTAGTATAGCTTGCTTGTTATTAGTATAGCTTGTTCTTGCCCCTCTAGCCCCTTGATTAAATTCCGAGGACGGAATTCTTTTAAGGTGGGTAGAGTTATAATGCCTGTGGTTCGTATTACGTATTTTGGAAATACGTGTACGTATTTTCTTGTATTGTTCCTTGTTTAGTTTTCTTGGCTGGGTTTAACTCTCGGTTTGGGTTGGCTTGGTTTGGCCGGCTGGTTGCTTGGTCCATCATGGACCAAGGTGAACCCCCTACCTACCACCAACCCATGATATTTATTTCCCCCCCAACCTTCTCTCTCCTCCATAACTCTCATTTATTTCTTCTTCTTCTTCTTCCTTCCTCCCCACAACTCCCCAACCCTTAGGCAAGTGCAACTTGCTTCCATAAGAGAACTCATTTTTATGGTTCCATTATCTTCTTCTCATGATTCTAAGACACATTAGAACTTGTCATTTTCCATTTTGAGGCTTTGATTCTTGTAGATCTACAATTTAGTATTTTCGGATTTTGGTGGTTTTGATCTATCAAACTCCTTTGTTTTCAAGTTTTTATGGTTCCATGTTGTAGATAATTTTATTCTACCCAATTTTGACCTTTAGAAAGTTGGATTCGGACTTGTTTTGACCAAGTTATGAGCATTTGGAGTTTTGGGTTCCATCCATGGAGTTCTTGCAGTTCTTGCTGTTCTTGCCCTTTGGAGAAGACAGTGAGCAGTGTGCTAGCTTTTTAGCTTACGCCGCTGACTTGTGTACGCTGCTCTTTAGCGAGCGTACGCTGCTCTTTAGCGAGCGTACGCTGCTTTTCGTACGCTGCTCTTTAGCGAGCGTACGCTGCTTTTCGTACGCTGCTCTTTAGCGAGCGTACGCTGCTTTTCGTACGCTGCTCTTTAGCGTGCGTATGCTAGCCTTGATACGCTGCCTATTAGCAGCGTGTCTTTTTCGTACGCTAGCTTGAGCGTACGCTGACCTGTAACTCGAGCGTGCCCTTGTGTACGCTGACCCTTGCGTACGCTTCCCATTGGAAGTGTATGGAACCTTTGGTACGCCAGCTTGAGCGTACGCGTGTCTTGGTACGCTAGCTTAAGCGAGCAAGGCGTACGCTGGCTTTGAGCGTACGCTGGCTTGAGCGTACGCTTGCCTATCTTGTCACCCTGGTTCAACCCGAGAGCTTTGTGACCCCCCCATACGCTGGCTTTGAGCGTACCCTGGCCTGAGCGTATGCTTACCTGAGCGTATGCTTACCTGAGCGTATGGCCCTTGGCAGACTTGATCTTATATTTGCTTGTCAGTTTGTTTTATTTTTCTTATCCTGGATCTGCTATAGCCCTGTATATTGATATTTTATTAGATATTTTACGTCCATTTTATATCCTTACGCCTTTTGACCTGAACTTGATAATTCCCGAATTTACTTGATATGTTTGGAATTGGTAACTGAGCCTGACACGATAGTGACCCGTAGTGGTGCACTCCTGACATGAGTAACCTGGCATGACCTGATAGTGGCCCGTCGTGGCGCACTCTTGACTAGTACACTTGACCTGATAACCTGACATGTTATATCTTGACGGCTACCCGACATGACATGACTTGACAGGAATGAACATCCTGGACACCGTGGGTGATTGTGCTTGTATAAATAAACCAGTCCTGTCTTGCATCATGTCTAGGATGGGACTCCTGAGTACCACGGTCAGGAGTACCTATTGAAATGAACTAGGGACTAATAACTAGATTAATACGTTAGTCATGAAGAGATTTTTCCAGCTACAGGCAATCCCGTTACCTGGGCGCGCCTGGGATCTGTAGCCTGCCGTCGAGTAGGGCACATTTCCAGCACACTGTCATGTGTTGCACCCTTCAAGCTACTTAAGGGTACATGCATTTCCTGGACGATGTACCCACCTGAATTCAACCCTAATCTTTCGACCTGGGTAACCTGGATGGTCTGCAGGGCCTGTGGCTGTGGAATAATCTCACTGCATCTTGTTAGTAACTAGGACTGTGATAACCCTAGTTAGTTAAAGTATCAAGTCGTAGGTCTTGCTTGGCCGTAAAATGATTGG
The DNA here is from genome assembly GCA_029216955.1 of Iris pallida. Lineage (NCBI taxonomy): Eukaryota > Viridiplantae > Streptophyta > Magnoliopsida > Asparagales > Iridaceae > Iris > Iris pallida. Next base: position 9,273,258 of record JANAVB010033011.1, on the reverse strand, counting down.
ATGGAGTCTAACAAGTCTAGTCTTGCCCTGATCTTGTTCCAGACTGTTACATGACCAGCATGCTTGTATTTATTTTCTCGGTAAATGGTGAGAAACTAAGCTCCGTTCAGACGAAGGGTTACAACCCCGGTCCTTGTTTGGTTTACGGGTTGTAATCTAGCTATCTGAATAGTTCCATGGTTATCTCGTCGTATATCATCCTGGCATGTTTTCTTATTTCCAGTTTTTACCAGTTATTTATATTTCCTGTCTTTTATTATATTATTTATATTCCTGTGCTGATTGCTGGTTTTAGTTCTTAAGTGAAGCTCCTTTGTGGCACTTGCTCTTTCTGGGGTCTGACCCAGCTGGTTTTGTGTGGCCAGATTTCGGAGCAGCTCCAGAGGATCTACCGATCTTCCAGCCAGATGGTGGCCACTAGACGGAACCCTGGCAACGAGTGGGTTTATTTTTTTGGCTCTCCCGCTCTATTGTGAAAATATTCTTTTGAGGCGTTTAGCCAGCGAGCACGTGTTAGCTCGATTGCATCTTTATTTACTGTCTGCCTACGGGCTGTAACATGATTAACGGATCCTAGGGTTGATCATGTATGACTAAACTCTTGCTAGTCCTGACATTTTGTACGACTAGCTTCATGATCTGCTGAATATGTAATATTTGGGACGCCTTATTATTGTATATTTAATGATCATACATCTTGTAACTTTTACTTACTTGCTTGTGATTGAGACAATAGGCTTGTTCATGACCTTAAGAGACTGCTGGCTTGTAGATAAACCCTCATGTATCTAGACAGCCGTGACCGTATAGCGAGATGGATTCCATTTCATATACGTAGCTGGCTATGTCTGCCCCCGCTCTCCAGTATTCTGGTTCTGGGGCGTGACAGGATCCGGGATATACCGTCGTAATTGGGATACATGGAAGACATCATGTACCTCACGTAACGACGGCAGAAGAGCGAGACGATAGGATACATCACCTACTCGCTCTAGAATATCAAACGGCCCTATATACCTAGGACTGAGCTTTCCTCGCACGCCGAATCGAATGATGCCATGGGTAGGCGAGATCCTAAGGAATACATGGTCGACGACAGAAAATTCAAGGGGACGCCGATGATAATCGGCCCAATGACGCTGGCAATCTTGGGCAACTCGAAGATGATCTCTGACTTGTCTGACCACCTCAATAGTCCGTATCACCATCTCTGGTCCAAGCATTTGCCTCTCACCGATATCGACCCAAGCTAAAGGAGATCTGCACTTCCTGCCGTACAAGGCCTCGAAAGGTGCCATCTGGATACTAGCCTGGAAACTGTTGTTATAGGAGAAATCCACGAGATACAGGTGATCTTCCCACGAACCACCAAAGTCGAGTGTACATGACCGCAGCATGTCTTCAAGAGTCTGGATCGTGTGTTCTGACTGACCATCTGTCTGCGGATGGTAGGCTGAACTGAACTTGAGACGAGTCTCCAAACTTTACTGAAGACTTTGCCAAAAGTGAGACGTGAATCTCAAATCTCTGTCGGACACAATACTGACTGGCACTCCATGCAACCTGACTATCTGCCTGAGGTACATCTCTGCAAGCTGATCCGTTGACTGGCCGATTCTGAAAGGAAGAAAATGAGCTACCTTCGTGAGACGATCAACTATAACCCAGATGGCATCTCTCCCAGTTGGGGATCTAGGTAATCCAGTTACAAAATCCATGGTAATGTGCTCCCATTTCCATTCTGGGATCGGTAAAGGTTAAAGAAGTCCAGCTGGTCTCTGATGTTCGGCCTTTACTTGTTGACAAACTAAACAACGAGAGACAAACCGGGCTATCTCCCTCTTCATGCCATTCCACCAAAAATACTGCCGAATATCATGATACATCTTCGTACCGCCGGAATGAATTGAATACTGAGAACTGTGGGCTTCTGCCATGATCTCCTGTCTGATGTCACCACTGGGTACACAAAGACGTCTCCCATGTCGGAGTGTACCATCTTCATGAATGCATAACTCTGGTCTCTGTCCTGCCACACATTCTGCCCTAAGCCGCTGAAGCTTAGAGTCTACTGATTGAGCTAACTTGATCCTCTCAACTATACTGGACTGAACTTGCATACTGGCCATCAATGCCACACTGGAAGGAAGAACAACTTCAATACCCATTTTCTGAAGATCTGCTAACAACTCTGGCTGCGCCGTTAGAAAATAAACTCCAGCTCTCCTGCTCAATGCATCTGCCACTACGTTGGCCTTCCCAGGATGATACTGCAAGCTGATGTCATAATCCATAAGTAGCTCTAGCCATCTCCTCTGACGCATATTAAGATCTTTCTGGGTAAACACATACTTCAGACTCTTGTGGTCGGTGAAAATCTCTACCCGATCTCCATACAAATAATGCCTCCAAAGTTTCAATGCAAAAACTACGGCGGCTAACTCCAGGTCATGGGTTGGGTAATTCCTCTCATGATCACGAAGCTGACGTGACGCATAAGCGACTACCTTACCATGCTGCATCAAGACATCCTAATCCCTTGCCGGATGCATCGTAATAAACTGAAAATCCTCCCGTCCCGTCGGAAAGAGTGAGAATGGGAGCCGTCATCAATCTCCGCTTCAACTTCTCAAATGAACTCTGACACTCTGCTGTCCAAGCAAACTGCATATCCTTACGGGTCAACTGCGTCAGTGGTGCTGAAATTCGAGCAAAGTCTGACACAAAGCGTCGGTAATAGCCGGCCAATCCGAGGAAACTCCGAACTTCTGTGACGGTGCTAGGTACTGGCCATGTCTCTATAGCCACTATCTTCTGGGGATCAACTTTCACTCCACCTCTGGTGATATATGACCCAAGTACGAAATGCGATCAAGCCAAAATTCGTACTTACTGAACTTCGCGTACAACTGGTGCTCCCTGAGAATCTGAAGAACTACACGAAGATGCTGCTCATGCTCTGCCTCGTTCTTGCTATAGACTAAGATGTCGTCTATGAACACTATCACGAACTGGTCCAAATAGGGTATAAAGATACGATTCATGAGGTCCATGAATACGGCCGGCGCGTTGGTCGCTCCAAATGGCATAACAAGAAACTCCCAATGTTCGTATCTAGATCTGAATGCTGTCTTCGGGATATCCTGCTCTCTAACTCTGATCTGATGGTACCCTGACCGCATATCAATTTTCGAGAATACTGCCGCTCCCTTGAGCTGATCAAATAAATCATCTATCCTTGGCAAAGGATATCTGTTCTTAATTGTTACAGAGTTCAAGGTACGATAATCAACACATAATCTTGACGTACCATCCTTCTTTTTCACAAGAAGCATCGGAGCTCCCCAAGGTGATCCGCTAGCACGAATGAATCTCTTGGTTCTAAGTTCTTCAATCATCTTGTACAGGACCTCCAACTCTGATGGTGCCATCCTATAGACTCTCTCTGACACTGGTGCCGTCCCTGAAATCAAGTCGATAGTGAACTCTATCTCTCTCTCTGGGGGCATGCCTGGAAGCTCTTCGGGAAATACGTCAGAAAACTCTTCTACAACTCTGGGAAACTGAACTGCTGCTGCTACGGCCATCCGCAATGCTGGGGAAGAAGGTTCTACTCCGCCTCGAGAAAATGAAAACTCTGGCTCACCAGGAATACTAAAAATAATCTTGCCGACATGGCAATCTATTCTAGCATACTGGTCCCTCAACCAATCCATTCCTAGGACCACATAATAATCGGCCATCGGGAACTCTATCAATCTAGCGGGGAACTCTCTACCGCTAACTACGATTCGACACGAGGAAAACACCCTATCTACACCTACAAGTCCGTTACCAGTAAGTATATTGAGCCTTACTGATAATGACTCGGGCTCCTGTCCCATCCGTGTCGTAAATCGTGATAACATAAATGAATACGATGCACCTGAATCAAATAATACTGATGCAGGAAAAGAGTTGACGAGAATGGTACCTGCCACCACCTCACCTGATGCCAACTCCTCTTCTACGGTCAAAGCCATCGCTTGACCGTGCCCTCTGGGTGCTAGTCCCCTCTGCTAGAAACCTCTCTGGCGGTTCTGAACCTGAGCTTGGACCTGGGCATACTGTTGCGGTCGCTGCTGCTGGAATGCCTGAGCTTGAGGCTGTAATGTCCTCGGAGGCTGATACTGCTGCTGCTGTTGCACTGGTGCTGGTCCCCTCACCGAGGGACTAGTCTGGGCCGATGAGGATGAACCAGCTCTCTGTGGGCAGGACCCTATCATGTGATCCGGTGCCCCACAAGCCAAACACAATCCTTGTGCTCGACGACATTCTGACACTACATGCCCTGGCTTCCCACAATGAGTGCAGCCCATTGTGGAAGACTGCCTCCGTTTCGGCTGCTGAGGATACGTCGGAGTCGAATGCTGAACCGACGTAACTGATGCTGCCCTCCTCGGAGCTCCAATGGTCAAGGCCCTAGCTGCCGGGGCTGGGGCTGAGGACTGGGTCATCTGACCATGGGACCGCTTCCGTCCTCCAGTTCTGTCTACAATTCTCTGCGAGGTATACTCATGCCTCTTAGCTGCCCGCAAAACAACATCAAAGGTCTGATGCTCAAACTGCTCTACTGCTAGAATGATCTCTAGGTGGAGTCCCTGCTGAAACCGCTGCGCTCGATCAAACTCGGTTGCCACCAAAGTGGGAGCAAACCAACTCAGTCTTGAAAACTCGACCGCATATCCATCGACCGTCCTGCTCATCTGCCTGAGATTGGTGAACCTCGTCTGTAGGTCGTGCCGAGCTACAGCATCGAAGTACTTGATCTGAAACTTGTCACTGAACACCGCCTACGGGACAGGCGTTGCCAATGCAACTGCTATCATCGCCCACCAGGTGCGGGCTAGGTACAATAACTGTAGGCGTACCACAGCTACCTTCTCTCCTTCTGGAGTCTTGGCTGCATCCAAGATAATCTCAATGTCCTGGAGCTACGCATCAGCTGCAATAGCGTCTTCACTACCGTCGAAGAAGGAAGGGTTGAGGCGCTTGAAACTGCTAGCCGTACTGTTCCCTTGATAACCAACACGGCCCATGGCATCCTGTACTACCTGGTGCAGGGCATCGCCCCGACGATCTTGAGACGCAAGCAATGTCCTGATGAGACCCACCAAGGTGCCATAGTCAGGATCTGCAGGCTGGACTGGCTGAACTGGGGGCTCGGGGTCCCCGGAATGCATGACTCGGGAGGCCGCTCCAGAGTGCTGGGCTTGGTCTCCAGGTTGCTGCTGGTCCACGGGAGGTGCTTCACCTTGCTGATCAGCAGGAACAATGCCGCTGAAGAAATGAGATGGGGAACAATAAGAAAGGACCACGATAGATCGAGGATATAAACATGTGATCAGGTCAAGGATTCTGAAAGATCAGAAGGCACGAGTAGAGATCAAGGGCGAGTGCTGATTGAGACATCTATCCGGTAAAACCCTCACACATCTTGATTTACAAGACCAGCATGGGGCACCACTTAAACCGTGTCACGCCCCAGAACCATAATACTGGAGAGCGGGGGACAGACACAGCCAGCTACGTATATTGAAGTGAATCCTACCTCACAATACGGTCACGGCTGTCTAGATGCATGAGGGTTTACTACAAGCCATCAGTCTCTTAAGGTCAATAACAAGCCTAGTGTCTCAATCTCAAGCAACAAGTAGATATAACAAGATGGTAGATCATCAGACATACAAGGTAAGGCGTCCCATATATTACATATTCAGATGATCATGAAGCTAGTCATACAAAATATGAAGACTAGCAAGAGTTTAAGTCATACATGATCAACCCTAGGATTTGTCAATCATGTTACAGCCCGTAGGCAGACAGTAAGTAAAGTTGCAACGAGCTAACACTTGCTCGGCGGCTAAACGCCTCAAAAGAATATTTTTACAAGGGAGTGGGAGAGCAAAATAAAAACCCACTCGTTGCCGGGATTCCTTCTAGTGTTCACCATCTGGCAGGAAAGTTGGAAGATCCTCGGTAGCTGCTCCAAAATTTGGCCATACAAAACCAGCTGGATCAGACCCCAGAAAGAGCAAGTGCCACAAAGGAGGCTTCACTTAAGAACTAAAAACCAGCATGTCAGCACATAAGGTCATAGGCGAAATAACATAAGACATGAGTTAAAGAAAACAGGATGATAAACGATAAGATAACTAGATGACTATTCCGGTACCCAAGTTACAACCCGTAAACCAAACAAGGACCGGGGTCGTAACCCTTCACCTGAACAGAACTTAGCCTCGAACCAATTATCGATAAAGTAAAGCATAAACAAGCATGTCCGGAGATATCCATGCACCGGATCTAGGCAAGACTAGACAAGATAGGACTCTATCCATCATTCACGGCCAAGCAAGGAGTACGGCTTGATACTTAACTAACTAGGGTTATCACAAGCTTAGTTACTAGCAAGATGCAATGAGGTACGCCTACGGCCACAAGCCCTGCAGACTATCCAGGTTATCCAGACGCAAGGTTCAAGATTAGAGTTATCATGCCTTGTTAGGTGACTTGGATGCAACACATGACAGTGTGCATAGTAATCGTTTCATGTAGTGCCCCACATAACAGTGAGCTGGAAATGTGCCCTACTCGTCGGCAGGCTACAAGTCCATCAAGGAAGGCGCCCAGATAACGGGATTGCTTATAGCCGGAATACCTCTCTATATGCTCTACTTGATCAATCTAGTCATTAACCTAGTCAGATTCAGTATGAATCCCTGACCGTGGTAACCAGGGATACATGTCCTAAATATGATACGAGACAAGACTGGTTGCTTATACAAACATATTTGATACAATCACCCACGGTGTCAAGAATTCACTTAGCATGTCAGGTTAGCCGTCGCAACAGCGTATCAAGGTTATCATGTCGGGTTGCTTATCAATATTACTTATCAAGGCAGGGGTACGTCACAACGGACCACCATCAAGAATTATCATGTCAAATTACTTGTCAAGAGTGCACCACGGCGGCTCACTATCAAGAGTTATCCTGTAAGGTCATAATGCCATTTCGTGTTTATGCAAGTGCACCACAACGGGTCACTGATCATGCAATTCCATCACTTAGCCGTGTTCAGATTAACATTCATAAATAATGTCATGATCACATCGGGTTCATGTCGAGTTTATATCAAAAGGTGTAAGGATATGGGGACATAATGCGCCCAAGGGGGAGGAGCAAGGGGTACTATGGCCAACAAGTGGCATTAGCCAAGTCGTGCCAGGGTAACAAGTTGCGCCTAGGCACTAGGGGTGCCAATCACTAAAATGCATAAGGTCGGGTCAAGTTGCGCCAGGAAGAGTCAGGCCAAGTCATGTTGCGACAGGTACTAGACTGCACGAGGCTAGGTTGCGCCTGAGTCAGGTTGCGCCTGAGTCAGACTACGCACGAGTCAGACTGCGCACGAGGTCAGACTGCGCACGAGTCAGACTGCGCACGAGTCAGACTGTGCACGAGGTCAGACTGCGCACGAGTCAGACTACGCATGAGTCAGACTGCGCACGAGTCAGACTGCGCAGCGCTAAAGAGCGCGTGCAACTCAGTGGCGCAAGTTAAAAAGCTCGCGCACACTGCTCACTGTCTTCTCCAAATCAGCAAGAACTCCATGGTTGAACCCATAGCTTCAAAAGTCTATAACTTGGTCAAAACAAGTCCAAATCCAACTTTTAAATGGTCAAAATTGGGTAGAATGAAATTCTCTTCAACATGGAACCATCAAAATTTGAAAACAAAGAAGTTTGATAGATCAAAACCACCAAAATCCGAAAATGACCAATTTCTAGATCTATAAAAATCAAAGCCTCAAAATGGAAAATAACAAGTTCTAATGTGTCTTAGAAATATGAGAAGAAGCTATTGGAACAATAAAAATGGGTTCTCTTGTGGAAGCAAGTTGCACTTGCCTAAGGGGTGTTTTTGGTTGGTGGTGGGTTTAATGGAGAAGGAAGGAGTAAATGAGAAAGTAGAGGAGAGAGAAAAGTTTGGTGGGTTAGAAAGGGGGATGGTGGGTTTAACATGATGAACCAAAGAATAAACCAAGCCAACCCAAAATAAACCAAGTCAAACCATTACATGCCATGATGAACCTAACCAAGATTAAACTGAAATTAGCTATCCAGGCAGGAAAATAAAATACATGTCAGGATTCCGTATACGTATACTGGAAAAACGTAGAACGGAAAACGGGGGTGACAATATATGGTAAGATAACCATAGAACTATTCAGATAGCTAAGTTATAACCCTTAAACCAAACAAGGACCGGGGTTGCAACTCTTCATCTGAACAGAACTTGGTATCTCATCATTTACCGATAAGTAAGGCACAGAAAATCAGGTCATGTTACAATCTTGTACAGGATCAGGACAAGACAATGCTGGGCTAAATTCCATTCAATCAATCACGGCCAAGCAAAGAGTACGGCTTGATACTTTAACTAACTAGGGTTAGCACAAGCCTAGTTGTTAGCAAAATGCAATGAGATTATTCCAACAGCCACAAGCCCTGTAGACCATCCAGGTAATCCAGGTCGAATATCCATCCATGATGGGGGCAACACTTGACAGTGTGCTGGAAATGTGTCCTACTCATCGGCAGGCTACAAGTCCACTTGAGCGCCCAGATAACGAGATTGCCTGTAGCGGGGAAAATCTCTTCATGACTACTGAATTATTCTAGTTATTAGCCTTAGCCAATTTTTAGTAGGTACCCCTGACTGTGGTACCCAGGGATCCCCATCCTAGACATGATGCAAGACAGTACTGGTTTATTTGTACGAACACAATCATCCACGGTGTCCAGGTAATCTATTATAGTCATATCTTGCAAGCCGTCGCAACAGCTTTTAATGTTGACCATGGTGTGTACTTGTCATATCTTGTCATGTCATGTCATATCAAGTACTTGCCATGCCATTCCATGCCATTATTAGCCCGGTCATATCAATCCATCCATGATTTGTCAATTCATGAATGGTGCAATGCATAAAGTCAACCGAGTACGCAAGGGGCTCATGGCTCTACACGAGTGCGCCTTTACGCTAGGCCAAGGGCCTTAAGCGTAAAGCGGCTCTACGCGAGCACGAGCAAGGGTGCACGTGGGTGGTGTTTTACGCTAGCCGGGTTGTACGCAAGCGAGATTATACGTGCGTAAGATTTTACGCATGCGAACTCCCGAGCGAAACTCTACGCTAGTGAAGCACTCGAGCCAGACTTTTACGCACACGAGAGTCTGCTCGGGCCAGGGATTTTACGCGATCAGAATTTTACGCGAGCGGGAGAATCCCGAGCGTAAAATTCATAGGGACTCAGCGCAAAAATGAAGTACGCTGGCACGCGATTGCGTGTGCGTAAAAGGCTGAATAATACGCTGTCACGTAAAACGTGTGCGTAAAACTAAGCACTACGCTAACACGTAAAACATGGGCGTAAAATCTTCGTCTTCTCTCCATGGCCAAGACAAACGTGCGTAAAAGCTCAGGAACTCGAGGAACTCCATCTCGGCCAGGACTTGGTGGAATCCGGCCATCCCAAAACCAATCTTACATACAATCAGAATGCCTACTACAAGGAACTCTTAGTTTTTGAAAACAAGCCATTTTAGTAGATCCAAACCAAGAAGATCAAAATGCTAGAAACTTAGATCTACATGAAAGGAGCCATGGAATTTGAAAATGCTAAGTACTAAAGTGGCTTAGAATCTTGTGGCGAAGAAAATGGAACAATAAAACTTGAGTTCCTTCATGAAGCAAGTTGCACTTGCCTAAACCTCTCTCTCTAGTAGGTGAGGAGAGTAATGGTAAGGAAGAAGGAGTAATGGGGAAGAAGTAATGAGGAGAGAGAGTGTTGGGCGGCTATTAAAGAAGGAAGGGGTGGTAGGTGGAAGTAGTTTGGTCTACTCAAAACCAAGCAAAACTGAACCTAAGCAAAACCAAGCCGAATCAAGCCAACCAAGTCAAGCCGGGCCGAACCTAACAAGGAATTACCATAATAAACCATGCCAGGAAACAAGCAATATACGCATACGTATACCAAAATACGTAATACGAACCACGGTCGTTATACAATGCACTTATCCCGAGAATAGAAAAGACAATAAGTAAAGCAACATGTAGCATAAAGTAATGGACATGTAACATAATGTAAACTGTGGACATGTGAATTAAACTAAACATGTGTGCATGTAAGATAACTGGAACATGTAAGATAACTAGAACGTGTGAGCATGTAGGGCAGCTGGAACATGTGAGAATATTAGATAACTGGAGCATGTGAGCATGTTAGGTAACTTGGACATGTGAGCATGTTAAGTAACTGGTGCATGTGAGCATGTTAGGTCTATATAGAACGACAAATGATTAGATGACTTAGGAACTATTCCGGAACCCAAGTTACAACCTGTAAACAAAATAAGGACTGGTGTTGTAACCCTTCTCCTAAACAGGACTTAATCTCTAATCATTTACCGGCAAAAGTAAAGCATAAAAATGATGTACTGAAATAAATAAATCCAGACACTGCCTAGACCAACTAGACTAGACTGGACTGTATACAACCAACATGGCAAAGCAATGAGTACGACTTTATACATTAGCTAACTAGGGTTATCACAATCCTAATTACTAACATATGCAAGTTTGAGAAATCCAAGTCCACTTACCTGTCTGCTGCTACCTGAATGATCCAAGCCAAGGATGCAACGGTATATAGTGGATGCATCGTCCGGAAGACAAATGTATCCTATAATAGTGGGTACATCGCCCAGGAGACAAATGTACCCTAAGACATATAATAATGGGTACATCGCCCGGGAGACAAATGTACTCGGTGCAACACTCGACGGTGCACTGGAAGTGTGCTCATCATGACAGATAGCTTCAAATCCCATGAATATATATATAAGACCAAGACTAAAGGGGCAACAGGTAACTGGGAAATCCTCAATGATCTAAGTAATCAAGCTAGTTGTTTAGTCCTTAATATTTTCTTCTTGGATTTCTGGTGTGGCATTCCGCAGAATCCATCCTAGACATGAGACATACGGGACTGAAAAAAAGCAAGAATGTGCACTATAACAAGCCACAACAAGAAAATATAATAAGCTGGAAGCTAGGAGTGCGCTACGACGAGCCACTATAGGGAGTGCGTCATGACATGCCACTATCATGTAAGCAAAGAAGGACATGTATCATGAGTGCGCCACGACGGACCACTATCTAGTAAACAAAGAAGACATGTAAGAAGAGTGCGCCACGACGGGCTACTATCATGTAAGCAAAGAAGGACATGGCAATAATTATCATAGCTTGTAAGAAAGAATCTATTAAAAAGATATATCCTGGTATGTGGGAAAGAATAATTAAAGCTAAGTAAATTTCATAGAAAAATGATTGAACATGCGCTAGTGTCAAGTGTATATAGGGTGTAAAATCGTTCTTTAACTATGCAAGATCATCTAATCATGTTAAGAATTCATTATAGTCGAAAAAATATCAAAAACGGACAAAAACGGGCAGAAAGAAACGGACAACAACATACAAAAACAGCCTAACCGGATTATCCGACGGATTACTGCAGATTATCGGCAGATTTTACGAAGTGTCACAGCAATTTTTGTGGTGCAAGTTCGGATTTTCCGACGGATTTTCGCAGATTTTCGACGGATTTTTCGAACCGTCACAGAAAGTTGATTTTTGAAAACTCAAAACTTGTTTCGGCCATAAAAATTTTGTTTTAAATCGAAATTCGGATTTTTTAAAGTCAAAATCGCATGAAATTTAATTCCCTACAACATGGGAGTACTAGTTTTCACAAATTCAAAGATTTGATAGATCAATACCTCAAAATACTCCAAAAATAGACTTTCAAAAAATCGAAACGGGTTCCGATTTTCACCAAACTCAAAATCTATGTATACAAGCTTGGAGATGACCTCATATATACGTATGTGACCAAGATCCATGATGGTAACACCAGTATCACTCTTGATACCAAGTTTTCTACTAAGTCAATATTGGATTTTAACAGAAAATTAAAACCTAGTTCTAACCAAATTTAGAAACATGCATATAGACGAGAATCATAAGGAAAATATATTTAAAAAAATGAGTTTAGAAAAAATTTCTAAGCATTTAATACCAAAGAAAACAAAAATGACAATAAAATAATATGGTTCAAGAATTTGGCAAGATGTACTTGCCTAGGTTAAGCCCCAAGTCTAATCTTCTACTCCTCCTCCTAGGAGGGGTAGACACCACACCTAAGGCTTCAAGGCCAAGCTCTTGGCAAGCTCCATGGAGGAGAGAAGAGAAGAAGAAATGAAGAGAGAGTGAAGAGAATAAAAAGAGAGAGGAGGGAGAAAGTGTGAGGGTATATATAGAAGGGAGAATTAATCTTAATCGTCGGATGGTGATCCATGTCAAAATCTGAGTCAATCATGGCCATTCAAACAAAACCAAATATCCATTGGGTAAAAGGATGCATCTATACTATTCAAGAAAATATCTAAATAATATTCATCAAAATATCTAAAACACTATTCACGAAAATATCAGAAACACTATTCACGAAAATATCTAAAATCAAAAATATCTAAAATATGAAAAATCTATCCGGACGGTATGCCGTCGGTATACACCGGTATAATGGCGGTATGCCGACCAAGAAGAAAATCTATAAGTTAGGAATTTTTTTAAAGCATTACGTAAACCAAAAAAATACGACATATACTACAAAATGCGTATCCGTATATAAATATCGATACTGTGAGACGAGTCTCACAACTTTTCACAACTTAAAAATAAATTTCGTCCTCAAAATTTTCTAAATCTAGTCAAGCATGAAAAGCAAACCAAAGAGCTAAAAAATCATGTCAATCAAAACAAAGCATGGCATGTTGGTAAGATAAAGACAACAGTAATATAAGTAAAGGCGTAAGCAATAACACAACCACAATCAAGAAGGGATGGAGGCATATGAATAAATATGTCTCCTGAGTCAGTTGAGTAGGAGCAGGCCTACGCTGACTCCCAAAAATGGATAAGGGTCAAGTCTCAATGTAAGTCGGTACCAATGACTTAGTCTAAGACATGACTCTACCAGGACATATCTTCGTAGTTGAGACATATGATAAATATCATGTATTTCAAGATACGAAGACAGAAGAGTGAGACGAGAAACTTGCCAAATATGCATAACCCAAGAGATAAATAAGAGTGGAAGCAGAATAGGACAATACCTACAACATGACCGCCCTCAGCCAAAACCTGCTCTAACATACCAAACTCTGCCTGCCCACATCTTAGAACTGCTGCTCTGACCTGCTGCTGCTGAACCGGTACCTGAGCCATATAATGCTGGACTGTCGGGGTAGCCGGTGAAGCTGGACTCTAGCAGGACTGACCCTACTGGCTGATCAGGCTGAACTGACACCTCCGTCCTCGGGTCAACTTTGAACTCTACCCCTGAATGCTGAGACTGATCCTCCATAACTGGCCTGATAGAAGATTGCTGACCTGCCATCAGTAGAACCCAAACAAGATGATCGGAAGGATTAAGAACAGTACTCCTAAAAGTTAAAGGACACAAGGATCGAATAGAGAGAACATGAAAGATCAACGATCAAGACAGATATCAGGTCAAAGGATCAAAGATATAGAATAACACGAATGATATCAATAAAGGAGAATTGTGATTGAGATATATAAACATCAGTAACCCCTACATATATGATAAATCAGACCTTGCATGGGCCATCACTAAAACCTATATCACATCCCAGAACCAGAATAATGGCAAGTAGGGACGGACCAGGCCAGCTACATATACCAAATTACTCCAGTACTCCAAAATAACGTATAAGCTGTATAGACATGGGGGTTACTAGTACAATCCAACAGGCAATCCTAGGTCAAGAATCCTAGGTATCTCAATCACAGGCAATATATGTAAAGTACAAGAAGTATGATCAACTGGAATATAAAATAGTAAAGCGTCACAAACTATCATATATCAATAATCATGAAGCTAGTAGTACAGAGTGAAGACTAGCAAGAGTAATAGTCATACATGATAAGCTCTATCTATAGTCTAGAATAATGCAAATCATGTTCTGGCCTGTAGGCTAAATGTCAAGTCCAAACACGAGCTAAACAAGTGCTCGGTGGCGAAAAGCCTTAAAAGAATAATTTACATAACTAGTGGATAAAAAGAAGGAACCCACTCAGGTACTCTGGTGCTTTGGGTAATCACCAACGAGTGGAAGGTACGAAAGATCCTCGGGCATCTTTATCATATCTGGCCAAACAAAACCAGTGGGGTCAGACCCCCAATAGCACGTACCACAAAGGAAGCCAAACTATGAACTAAAACCAGCATGCACATCATAGCAACGGATAGAGGCAGAAATAAGTAAAAGCAAATCGAGACTCATGCACTACCAATGCACTTATCCCAAGAATAGAAAAGACAATAAGTAAAGCAACATGTAGTATAAAGTAATAGACATGTGACATAATGTAAACTGTGGACATGTGAATTAAACTAAACATGTGAGCATGTAAGATAACTGGAACATGTAAGATAACTAGAACGTGTGAGCATGTAGGACAACTAGAACATGTGACCATGTTAGGTAACTGGAGCATGTGAGCATGTTAGGTAACTTGGACATGTGAGCATGTTAAGTAACTGGAGCATGTGAGCATGTTAGGTCTATATAGAACGACAAATAATTAGATGACTTAGGAACTATTCCGGAACCCAAGTTACAACCCATAAACCAAACAAGGACTGGGATTGTAACACTTCTCCTAAATAGGACTTAATCTCTAATCATTTACCAGCAAAAGTAAAGCATAACAATGTTGTACTGAAATAAATAAATCCAGACACTGCCTAGACCAACTAGACTGGACTCCATACAACCAACACGGCAAAGCAATGAGTACGGCTTTATACATTAGCTAACTAGGGTTATCACAATCCTAATTACTAATATATGTAAGTTTGAGAAATCCAGGTCCAGTTACCTGCCTACTGCTACCTGAAAGTTCTAAGCCAAGGATGCAATGGTATATAGTGGATGCATCGCCAGGAAGACAAATGTATCCTATAATAGTGGGTACATCGCCCGGGAGATAAGTGTACCCTAAGACATAATATTGGGTACATTGCCCAGGAGACAAATGTACCCGGTGCAACACACGACGGTGCGCTGGAAGTGTGCTCATCATGACAGATAGCTCCAAATCCCATGAATATATATATAAGACCAAGACCAAAGGGGCAACAGGTAACTGGAAAATCCTCAATGATCTAAGTAATTAAGCTAGTTGTTTAGTCTTTAACATTTTCTTGTTGGATTTTGGGTGTGGCATTCTGTAGAATCCATCCTAGACATGAGACATAAGAGACTGGACAAAAGCAAGAACATGCACTATAACAAGCCACAACAAGAAAATATAATAAGCTGGAAGCTAGGAGTGCGCTACGACGAGTCACTATAGGGAGTACGCCATGACAGGCCACTATCATGTAAGCAAAGAAGGACATGTATCATGAGTGCGCCACGACGGACTACTATCTTGTAAGCAAAGAAGACATGTAAGAAGAGTGCGCCACGACAAGCCGCTATCATGTAAGCAAAGAAGGACATGACAACAATTATCATAGCTTGTAAGAAAGAATCTATCAAAAAGACATATCCTGGCATGTGAAAAAGAATAATTAAAGCTAAGTACATTTCATAATAAAATAATTGAACATGTGCTAGTGTCAAGTGTATATAGGGTGTACAATCATTTTTTGACTATGCAAGATCATCTAATCATGTTAAGAAATCATTATATATAGTCGAAGAAAATATCAAAAACGGACAAAAACGGGCAGAAACGGATAAAAACAAACAAAAACAGCCTAACCGGATTATCCGACGGATTACTGCGGATTACCGACAGATTTTACGAAGTGTCACAGCAAGTTTTATGGTGCAAGTTTTGATTTTCCGACGGATTTCCGCAGATTTTCGACGGATTTTCCGAACCGTCACAGAAAGTTGATTTTTGAAAACTCAAAACTTATTTCGGCCATAAAAACTTCGTTTTAAATCGAAATTCGGATTTTCAAAAGTCAAAATTACATAAAATTTAATTCCCTACAACATGGTAGTATTAGTTTTCCTAAATTTAAAGATTTGATAGATCAATACCTCAAAATACTCAAAAATAGGCTTTCGAAAAATCGAAACGGGTTTCGATTTCCACCAAACTCAAAATCTATGTATACAAGCTTGGAGATGACCTCATATATGAGTATGCGACCAAGATCCATGATGGTAACACCAGTATCACTCTTGATACCGAGTTTTCTACTAAGTCAATATTATATTTTAACAGATAGTTAAAACCTAGTTCTAACCAAATTTAGAAACGTGCAAATAGACGAGAATCATAAGGAAAACATATTTAACAAAATAAGTTTAGGAAAAATTTCTAAGCATTTAATACCAAGGAAAACAAAAATGACAACAAAACAATATGGTTAAAGAATTTGGCAAGATGTACTTGCCTAGGTTAAGCCCCAAGCCTAATCTTCTACTCCTCCTCCTAGGGGGGTTTGACACCACACCCAAGGCCTCAAGGCCAAGCTCTTGGCAAGCTCCAAGGGGGACAGAAGAGAAGAAGAAATGAAGAGAGAGTGAAGAGAATGAAAAGAGAGAGGAGAGAGAAAGTGTGATGGTATATATAAAAGAGAGAATTAATCTTAACCATCGGATGGTGATCCATATCAAAATCTAAGTCAATCATGGCCATTCAAACAAAACCAAATATCCATTGGGTAAAAGGATACATCTATACTATTCACGAAAATATCTAAATACTATTCATCAAAATATCTAAAATACTATTCACGAAAATATCGGAAATACTATTCACAAAAATATCGAAAATCGAAAATATCTAAAATATGAAAAATCTATCCAGACGGTATGCCGTCGGTATACACCGGTATACTGGCGGTATGCCGGCCAAGGAGAAAATCTATAAGTTAGGAAATTTTTTAAAATATTACGGAAACCAAGAAAATACGACATATACTATAAAATGCGTATCCGTATATAAATACCGATACTGTGAGACGAATCTCACAGTATGAGAAGGTTGGATGGAAGTTTTGATGGAGGGATGTAAGGATTTGGAGATCAAATTAAAGTGGAAAGCTCTCAATTTGGGGAAGAACGCTTGTGAAAGAAAATGGAGGCTTGATAGAATGAAATGAAAGAAAGGGAAACCCTCCTATATGTGGCTGCCATCTAACCCTATTTGGGCCTTCGGAAAAGCCCAATAATGCCCCTACTAATCCTCCTTGGTTAATTTTAAGTTAGGTTCAAGTTTGGGATCAAAAGGGTTAAGTTTAAGCCTCTAACTTAACCAATCTAACAAGTGGGATTAGTCTAAACTTACTAACTTAATTAGTAGAATTTGTGGGCCATGACTAACTAATCAGGGGCCCCGTCTAGAGTCTAAGCTACCCGGGTCACTAACACAAGTCGGAACGAGACGAAACTCAAACCTGACTAAACAAATCCTGTAAAATCAATATTAAATATATAAAATTCCTAAAATATTAAAATATAAAAAATGACCAAAACACCCTTAGCCTAAAAAGTGGTAATTAGATAATATAATCACATGGGTTAGGCCTCTATGGTCATGGTTAGTCTCTAGACTAAGCAGCTCTAAGGTTACACTAGCAAAAGGACAAAATCATAAAACACTAATTTAATGATATTAAAAATAATCAAAATTTACCAATAAATCAATAACATGATTTAAACCTATTATTAAATGATTAATTTTATAAAAGTTTAAAATTATTCTTGTTTTAGAAAATGGTGGTTACACAGGGGATTGACTACTTTGACACGTACGTTCCAGTAGCCCGGATGACCACCATCAGAATGTTGATTGCTCTTGAAGCAATACGTAAGATGATGATACATCAGATATATGTAAAAATAACTTTCCTAAATGGCGAGCTGATCGAAGAGATTTACATGCAACAACCAGAGAAATTTGTCGTCAAGGGTCTTGAAGACAAAGTCTGCAAGTTGATAAAATTCTTGTACGGTCTTAAATAGGCTCCCAAGATGTGGCATGAGAAATTTGACAAGGTTATAAGGTCAAATGGCTACATGGTCAGCGAGACGGACAAGTGTGTTTATACGAAGTTTGCTGATGGAAGAGGTATGATCGTTTGTCTGTACGTGGACGATATGCTGATCCTAGGTACGGATATGGGCTGTGTCACGGAGACAAAGAAGTTCATCTCAAGCAAGTTCAGTATAAAAGACTTGGGGAAAGCTGATGTGAACTTAGGGATCAAGATCATCCAGACAAACACTGGAGTAGCGCTGTCACAGTCTCATTATATTGAGAAGATGATCACTCGTTACGGGTATCAGGATCTTCCAGGGATCGATATGCCTTACAGGTGTGATCTGAAGCTGAAGCCTAATTCAGGGGAAAGCGTCTGTCACGACCCGCACCCGGTTTTCGGACGCGAGCTCGTGAGCAAGCCAGCTACGTATTGAGCGGACTCCGGTCCGACTCGAGTACGTATAAGCTGTCAAGGTCATGGTATCATGGCTAATATAGTAATCTACAGTGTATCTCAATCCACAAGAATCATATGAAATAAGAATGAACAATTATGGGTCATGGTCTGCAGCCCATTAGCATATTGTCCGATTAGACTCCAAGAATGATATGAGTCTATAAAATAAGCAGAATATATCATGGCATGGAATATAAAGCACGAGAGGATAATAAAAAAATATCACAAGCAAATACCTGTATCCCTGCAGGTGTAATCACTACCATCATGAGCCGCTAACTAACTCCATGCAATCAGCTACCTTAAGAGATCATCAGGTCCTTAGGGAACATAGCAAGATACATAAAAATATGCCTATCTAACAGTTTAAATCACACAATAATATAAATGGGGTATAAACAGGAACTAGACATGAGACTGACATGTGGCTACTGATAGGTAACTATAAACACGGATACGGGATCAACTATGCATAATGAACTGCTGGAAGAACAAGTAAACAAGAGATCAATGGAATACCAACCCTCGTCCTGACGTGGACTCGTAGGTCAGTTTCAAGACAAGTCACCCTCGTCCCGTGTGTGGACTCGCAAGTGCAAACGGACAACCCTCGCCCCGTGTGTGGACTCGCAAGTTGTGGAACGATACATGAATAGCAATTCAATCACACATACTTGTAGACACGAATTAGTCAAGATACAGATGACGACATGGTACAACTCAGTCAAGATACAGTCAAGTCCAGTATAACTACACTGTCAAGTCAAGCAAGACTATAAGCTGGTGAACACGGTATATAGAATCTAGATAAATCAAATCAACTGAAAGCTAATGCATCATTTAAAATCAATAACAACTAGAGTATCTATGATAATACAATAATAACATAAAAAACTATAAGCATGAAATGAACTGTAGAGGGAGGCAAGGTATACTTGCCTGGTGGTTGCACGCAGATCCAACAAAATATTATCAACTGATAAGCTATAAAATCTACATCATCACAACTGTCTCCGAAAGCTGAAATAGACATCCCCAACATTCTCAGAATAGTCAAATTGGCTAAGATTACCTGTCCTTATTCTGGACACAGAGGCAAAACGGTAATTTTAGACCAAAACGGTGATCGCCGTTGGACCCGCTTTGCACCGAAAAGCATGCCAGAGTTAATGGTCTCTAAAGTCGTCAAACTACATGTCTACAGATTTTTTTTGGTGATATAAACCCAACGGTATGTCCAATTTTGGATTCCGGTGGACCGTGCTCAAAATCGTCCGTTGAATCAGACCGTGGAGCCCGCAAAACGGCGATCCGATCAACTGTCTCAGAATTGGACCACATTTGGCATACAGGACCAAAAAAATGATACGGTCCTGTTGGCACAAGTTTCGTCTCGATCTGACGAGCATGCACAAAGTAATTGTGAAATTTGCACAGAGGTCGATACAGTGAATTTCGACAGATACGTATCAAATTTGTCGCGCACATGCGACCAATTTGAATTCCGTCAAAGCCCACACGTCCACGAAGCCGTTACGCACCATTCGATGCTTTCGGTTTGTGACTACGTCGCCCTGATTGGTGGGACGCACGTCATATCGAAGGAATTCATGTTTTCGAAAAATAGTTTTTCGGTTAACTTCGGGATTCGATTTCTCGACGCGTGGTCGATGATTTCCAAATCCACAAAAGGGTCGTGAAGTCCTATATGTTGTCTTTAAACCCCTTCAAATAGATTTTCAAAATTCCTAATATTGGGTTCAAAATTTCACTTCGAACACAGGAGTTGGGGCCGGGTTTACTGTTCCGTGTTTGGACAGTTTTTTGGGTTTTTGTGATTCGATTTTCTTAGCAATTAGACGTAATAGCATTAATTCTAATTGAAGGGAAGCAAAGGCGGTTATATTGTTAATGTACCTGTGAAGACGACGGGCAAAACGGTGCAACGAGACGATGAAAATTGTGCCACGAAGTCAACTCCGCAGTAGTGCTGCTGCTGTCGCCCTGTTCTTCGCACGCGATGCATCCGCGCAGCCTCGGCCGCTCGTGGCGGTGGCGTCGGTGGCGGGTGGCTGCCCAGGAGCGTGGTGGCGTTCGCATAGGTGGGGTGTCGGCGCTGGTGATCGTTTCAGCATTTCGGTTTGGGGTTTTTCGTTTCTCTCGAGCTCCTATATATGTGTTCTGTTACCAAACAGAACGGGGTCGATTACTTTCGGGTCTGGGTGCACGTATTAAGCTCGGGCTGCTGTTGCTTAATGTACTCTGGAGGGGATGCCTGGGCTCAGCCTGTGAGCCTGGATTGGCTCGGTTGGGCCGAAAACTGGTGGGAGTTGCATGGGGGTGTCAGACTTGTGGGCTGTTTAATTGGGCTGGGATTTTGTGACTATTATTATTTGTTTTCTTATTCTTTTTCTTTTTCTATTTCCTTAGCAACAACTAATGTATATATACATATATTTATATATACACATATATGTATACATATATATATTTATATATATACACCTACACACATATATTCATATACATGTATACATACACACATATATTATATATATATTTATATATACATACACATACTCATATATACATACACATACTCATATATATATATCAAAATATATATATATATATATATAAATATATATATAAAAAATATATATATATAAATATATATATACACGTATATATGTTAATATATTGTAAATATAATTGCTTGCCTATATGGTCACTATATATACCCTGGTATATATATATATATATATATATATATATATATATATATATATATATATATATATATATATATATATATATATATATATATATATACCACAAATTCCATACAGACAATACAATATTTTAAATATATTCAATATTAATAATATCCAATAGTAATAAATATATTTATTTAATCACCAAAAAATAATAAAATAATAATAAAATAATTAAATGGTGGTTTGGTGAATCTATATTATTCACCTTTATCCGGGTCCATAAAATTGTACAAATATTGTAAAATAATATTTAATAATAAAATGCCAACTTTTGTACAAATATCCAAATAATTAAAAATGTGCATCAATATCCAAAATAATTTAGGAACTATTTGTCAATGTTCTAAAAAGCGCTAGGCGGACTCAGTACGGCGGAGGTCCGTCTAGCGCCTAGCCCGCCTAGGCGGCCGCCTAGAATTTTTTTTTTTGAAAATTTAAATTTTTAAATTTGAAATTTAAAATGTCAATGTTCTAAAATCCAAATACTATCTTAAAACCAAAACAAATATAAAAAATACAACTAAGAATAAACAAAATCAAAAAATAAAAAAAATCAAAAAATTCAAAAAAACCTGCCGCCTAGGGGCGCCTAGGCCCGCCTAGGGCCCGCCTAGCCTAACGCCTAGGGGGTTTTCGGTGCGGTGGGCGGGCGCCTAGCGCCTAGGGCAATTTTTAGAATACTGCTATTTGTACACACATAAGTTGGCCTACATGGTCGTCTTTGGTCTCACTACATACCTACAAAGGCTTGGATTCGGTTCGGGCCCAGTTCGGGCTAAGTTGGTACAACCCGGTATCCTAAATATCATAGTCTTAATAAATAAGTAAATAGATCCTTTATAGGGGTCATGTCACAATTTGGCCTAGTTTTTCTAGTTAGGACTCACTTATGGCTTGGCTTTTCCCTACCATGACTAAACACTAGTCAAAGCACACCACTGCCCTATTCGTGCCATGATTCCTTGTCGTCTTGTACTCCAAAACTCAACCATGGCTAAAGTCATCTACCGTAGTAATTATCTAATTAATTATTTATAAAATATAAAAATCACCAATTAAATCAAATAAATAATAAAAAATATTTTCAAAAATTTCTGGGAAGGAGATCTACAGCGTCAGGCAGCTGGAGTATGCAAGCGTAATCGAGAGTTTGATGTATGCTACTATTGCCACAAGGCCTGACATAGCTTTCGCCGTGGGAATGCTGAGTTATTTCACGAGCAACCCAGACATTGAGTACTGGAAAACTGTGAAACGGGTTATGAGATATCTCAAAAAAACTCAGACATATGCACTGCACTACAGCGGAGATCCGTCGGTAGTAGAAGGCTTCAGTGATGCCAGCTAGTGCTCAGAAGTAGAGAGCGAGAGGTCCACAGGTGGATACATTTTCACAATGGGTAGAGCTGCTATGTCATGGAAATCGAAGAAGCAGACTATGCTCTCGCGGACATCCATGGAATTTGAGTTCTTTGCACTTGATACTGCAGTGGAGGAAGCAGACTGGCTTCGGAAGCTCATGT